>OZ017743.1:31166488-31168988 GCA_963969285.1 Odontomyia ornata
CGTTTGAGAGCACAGAGGAATGCCTCTGTGCTTAGATCGCTGACTAGCTCCAGATGGACGGCCTTTGTAGCGAAACAGCAAAATATAGCCAGGTACTCCTTATGCGGTCAGGTACCTTTACCTCGGTAAAAGATCATCATAGGCCCACTGAAATCAACGCCGGAGTTGACGAAAGGCTTGACTCGGGTGCATCACATGCACCGTTGAACGATCGATCTCGCGAGTTGTTTTCCTCCAATTGGCCAGAACCGCTTTCTAGTGGTAGCGAGAAGAGATTGCGCAACTAGGTGGCAGTGGTCACGATGGGTGCCTATCATCAGCAGTCTGGTGAACGGATGTTTTAAAGGTAGTACTATGGGATGTTTGGCGCTGAACGCGATTTTGGCAGCCTCGAGCCCCCTACTGACACGGATTATGCCCTCTGTATCCAGGAATGGCACCAGTCCCACAAACGGACTGTGCATGGACACTTGCCTCACCGACCTGATGTCGACACGTTCGCAGTTAAGAGTTAGTGACTGTACATACCTCATTATGACCTCCAGGGTTGTGGATAATTCATTTCTTGTGAGCGCTTGATTTTTCACTTGAGATTGCATCGCTGCCGGCTTGAGACCGCAGGTAAACCGCATCATGTAGGCCACTATGCGCTGCAGCGTCTTTAGGGTGTTGCCGTGTTGGATCCGCTGAATAAAGTGTGTTTCAGGAGCCTCTGCCGCTACCATAGACGTCTTGGTCCGTTTCGTTTCAAAGTCGCAAGGGCCTCCACTCCAATACTCGGAAGGCCAAACTGATTCTGCCTTGGATAACAATAGTGGTCCTTGCCACCACATACTACAGTGGCTCAATTTAGCCGGCGCCATCCTAAGTGACAGGATGTCCGGCCTTGACAGGGTTTGTATGGCCGAGACTCTGTTCGCTACAAAAGTATGGTACGATGATGCAGTAGAATTGATCCACGTCAAGACGATCCCGACATCGGTCCAGAATACCTGAAAAACCTCTTGCAGATTGAGCGCTGTCTTAACTCGTCTTGTGAACTCAGCGCCTAATTTCGCGGCACACAACTCCAAGCGTGGAACAGTAAGTGTTTTGATCGGGCCCACTCTTGTTTTGGCGCACAGCAACCTGACAACCATTTGACCAATCCCCAGTGTTGACCGCATGTATATCGCTGCACCATGTGCCTTCTCAGAGGTATCAAAAAAGGTGTGCAACTGTGCTTGCACGGGTTTCTCGCCTATGCTGATGTGTCGAGAAAATCGGGTCTGCTGCAATGATGGCAGACCACTGCTGAAATTGGACCACTGGGTATGAATTCCCACTGGTAATGCTGCATCCCAGTCCAATTCCAATCACCATAGTTCCTGCAGGAAAAGCTTGGCTACCACTATCACAGGAGCCAGAATGCCCGATGGATCGAACATTCTAGCTATATCAGATGCCATCGTCCTCTTGGAGAACTTTGCCTCGGTTGGATCCAAGTTGATTTGGATTTGGAACTCTCAGTCTTTGGACGCCAGATGATTCCTAAGGTCTTTATATAGTCCTCATGTAAACTACTGAAGTTCAGCTGCACCTGTTGGTCCTCAGGTTTAATCTGCGCTCGGGAGTAGGATACATAGCTCCATCTGTTTGCGAAGTGCTTCTTCTAAGCTGTCTGCCCCGATCATGACGACGTTGATATAGCAATCCTTCTCCAACGCGCTGCTGCTCAGGGGACCCTTCTGCCGGTTCTCCTGTGCTAGCACCTGTAGACATTTTGAAGCTAGATACGGGGCAAACGTTGTGCTCTAGGCTACTGTTTTCAACTGATAGTATCGCACTGGTTGCGTTGAACTATTTCTCCAAATTTTAAGCAGTGGCACTGACGGTCTTTAGGACGAGGCATTTTCTGCCGATACATCTTCTTGATGTCGGTGGTGAATACGAAACAAGGCATTCTGAAGCGCAAGACAATCGAAAAAAGTTCATCCTGGACATTTTGGACCACACGTTTCGGCATAGCAACCGATATTTTGTGAATGACAACAGTAATACAGTAGACAAGAGTCTAAATAAGTGATATCACATGATTCAGGCGGCCAACTTAATGGTCCAAAACTTAAACAAGGTTCTCACCAAAATGATATCTCAATAAGTCCATCGTTTTTTTCGGTGAATTGTTTCTCTCGCTCTCACAGAACGCTGATTTCCGTAATACAGCTGAACAATTTGGATATGTGATTGCCGTTCAAGTCTTTCTAATATGATTTCTCAAACAATATAACATATAATCAAACAATATAATATATAATGAGGACGACAATTCTGATAGCTGTTTGTGAGCTCCCACAAAGTTGGTGGCATTGTCGCAAAATAGGTTTCGGCAGTGTCCTTGCCATCCTATGAAACGTTTGAGAGGAAATCCTCTGTGCTTAGATCGCTGACTAGCTCCAGATGGACGGCCTTTGTAGCGAAACAGCAAAATATAGCCAGGTACTCTTTTTGCAGTCAGGTA
>OZ017743.1:31173988-31238988 GCA_963969285.1 Odontomyia ornata
TGGGCGACCTAAGTGGAAAGATGTTTCAATGCATGGCGCTACCCTGAAAAGCTATTGGGCGCAATGGAACTCCCTTCAGGTGGAGGGTTGCGTACTCAAGCGGAAATGGGAAACGGCAGATGGCAGCTCCTATAAGATGCAAACTATACTTCCCGAAAGCCGAATCCATGACTTGGTTAAGAAGATACACGAAGGATCCTCGGGAGGCTACCTTGGTGTTAACAAGACCTTAGCGAAATTGCGGGAAAGGTTCTACTGGCTCCACGCTCGAGAAGACGTAGAGGACTGGTGCCGTAGATGCACCATCTGCGCTTCCGTCAAAGGTCCAAAGCGACGACTGAGAGGACAATTGCAAACCTACAACGTGGGTGTACCGTTTGAAAGGATTGCTGTTGACATCGCTGGACCCTTTCCTGAATCTGAATGGGGAAATCGATACACGCTGGTTGTAGCCGATTATTTCAGCAAGTGGCCCGAGGTCTACCCCATTCCCAACCAGGAAGCAACTACTGTAGCTGAACAGCTAGTGTTGAATTGGGCCAGTAGGTACGGTGTACCTTGCAAACTACATTCGGATCAAGGCCGAGACTTTGAGTCACTAGTTTTTAGTGAAATGTGCGAGCTGCTGGGAATACGGAAAACGAGGACAACACCGCTGCATCCCCAATCCGATGGAATGGTCGAACGTTTCAACGGTACGCTCAATAAATACCTGGCCAGATGGTTGACGTGAACCAAAGGGACTGGGACCGACATATCCGACTCTTTTTGATGGCGTAAAGGGCTGCCGAACATGCATCGACGGGCCAAGCCCCAGCCAAAGTCAGTTTGGGAAAGACTATTCGTTTGCCAGCCGATATAAAGTTCGGAACACCCCCCTGAAAAACCCCAAACGATTTCGGAGTACGCAAGTGATCTAAGACAACGGTTGAACCAGTTACATTGGACAGTGCAAAAACATCTCGAAGCGGCTACTGACCGCATGAAGACCAGGTATGATCCAAAGGCTAATTCTACTGGCTTCCAGCAAGATGATTTGGTGTGGCTATATACCCCTGTAGTAAATGATGATACAGCCGGGCATTTCGGGGCCCCACGTTGGGCGCCATTTGTAGTGAATTCAAAATGTTTCATAAGTCCGTAAAGGACTGCAGCGATGTTCTGCTGCCTCGGCAGAAGAAGATGGAGGTATCTGCCGAGAATGGCCTCGCCTGGAGACGCGTGAATGCGCTGGCAGGCTAGCATTGCGGTGTCGTGGGGCGGGTTCATTTCCCCAGCACGAGGACCCACTACAAAAAAATTTTGCACTCACGAATTTGATGGTCAATTAATCAAGAGGCGACCGAAGTCGCAAAAAGTGTAGATAACTACACCGAGGGAGATAGTACTTGTTCCGAGAACAAGTGGAACCTGAAAAGAAAGGCGGACTTGGGGTAACCTCGTCATTACCCGACGAAGCTCATGGCCAACAAATGAAAGAGGGGCAACCGGGTGGTGATGGAGCCCCTTTGCACCCACCCAGCCGGAATAAATCCATATTTTGTTGCATTGGCCAGGTATTCCTCTTCTGAGTGGAAAACTCATACAACTTGACTTGTATGAACTTTCCCATCAGAAGGGGAGTACCCCGGTGACCAATTTATGCCATAGAACTATGCAATTCGATTGCATAACGCTATGCCATAAAGAGGCACTCTGCTTGGGCCACTCAACCCGCGATGTCACCTGAAACAAAGAAGGATTAGTTAAGTACCCGGCGGCTGGCTCATGTTTTTAGGGGGCAGCCTGCCACCGTACCGGGTCCTATACCCGGGCAAATGTTATCGGAAAGGAAAGACCGATTTTCTAAAAAATTTTAGCACTTCATTTTATTCTTATATTTCTCCACAAGTATTTCTTCTTTTATATATAATCTGTGGTCAATATTCCGATAAGAAAATTCAATAATATTCTTCCGACACAAATTAACTGGTTAAACTTCAAATAATGTTTGTGGAATATAACGCAAAGCTTTCTGTATAAACTGATCGCAACAAAAAAAATATGCAAAAATATATGTATCTAAATGTGCAAAAAAAATATATATATAGATATAACAACGAGTGCAAAAAGAATAATGGATATGTATCAAGATGTGCAAAAAAAAAAAATATATATATATAACACGTGTGCAAAAAGAATATATGTATATGTATCAAAACGTGCAAAAGAGAGAAAAAAATATATGGATATGACAAAGTGTTCAAGAAAGTATATAGATAAATTTAAAAATAATATTTAACATTATTTAAAAAAAAGATTATTTATAATTTATGTAAAATTATTACTTCTATCAAAAAAAAATTTATTTAAATTATAAATAATATAAATAGAAAAGTAATTTATAATATAAAAAATTTTTTAAATATTAACGAAATATTTAATATAATATAATATATATAATGACATATAACGGTACTTACCCAAACATCCTCGTCGGGCGCCCGCTGATGATGTGGGTGGTCCTGAAATTCAAATTTTTCTTCCGTTATAGCAACTTTTGACTACACAGATAGCAAGCCCGTCGGCTGCGTCCTAAAGCAGGCATTTACAACATTGAATGACTATTTTGCAGGTTTTACGAGTTGATCCGTCTTAATAACTTCCTGGCGCTCTTGCTGTACGGTAAATGTTATGCTATCGATTATTTAAACAAGTCGTTTGTAGAAATTAGTCGCCTCGATCATTTTGACGACTTGTTTAAAGTAAGTATTGGAGTAGGAAATCCATTGCATATCCAGGCTTTCAAAATTTTAAGAATAGTATTTACATAAGGGCCCAACACTATTGTTGCAGACAATCAGTCGACTGTTTTTGCGTCGCAGAAAATAGTTCCACTCACTTCCAACCGTCCATCTGCGCCAAAGGCAAATAAGACTTATCACCTGAAGGCGAACACTCTGCTATCGCTGAACTACCCAAACCATAAACCGATCACTTAATGGACACGGAATGAAAATCAGATTCAGTTAAACAATTCCTTTGTTCTTTCGTTGACTGTGATATTCAAAACGTCAATCGTCAATCTGCGCCAAATGCAAATAAGACTTATCACCTGAAGGCAAACACTGTGCTATCGCTGAACTACACGAACCATAAACCATAAACTTCATGGACACGGAATAAAAATCAGGTTCGGCTAAACAATTCCTGCAATCAGTTTCGGTCTGTTTATAATATGGTGATAGCCCCCGCTAATACAGGAAGAGATAAAAGTAATAAAACGGCAGTAATAACAACTGATCAAACAAATAGCGGTATACGGTCGAACGTAATAATGCAATCAACAGTTGCTTCAGGGAATTTATCTTTGGGATGGATGAAGATAATGATGAATAAATTCTCTTTACAGTATGTCCAAAAATTTTGTTCGATCATACGCGACTTCGTCTCGCTTAAAAAAAAACAAACCGTGCACCTTGAGTTGATCTGGCTTCGCATGTCCAGATTTCGTTAGCCACTGGCAAATGTTCTCTCGCTGATCACCTTGAAGCTGTAATACTTCACCGTATTCGGAACGCTCTATTACTGTGCCATTGCACGCAAATTCCTTTTTACATGCTCGCACAATTTTCTTCAGGTCATATTCCGAGGAAAGGCCCTGCACCGTAGTTAGTGTTTTTCGACCATTTCTCTGCTGAATTCTTATGTGCACAAGTCCGTCCTGTACAGTATCATCAGCACAATTGATTGCATCAGCGAAGGGGTCAAAGTTTTGCAAATTCTGGATGGACATACGATGAACAAATTAAACACAGGCAAGAAATACAACTGCCAATCGAATATCGGGCACAACTTGTCAAATCCAGATTCTGAAATCAAACTGCTCGCGTGTACGACGACAAGGCTCGAAAGATCTCGTCCTCCTCATTCATTTGATTCACCTGCAAGCATGCAAATTAAAAAAAAAGAACCCACATTATAAGCGCCAATCTTCCAGACTAAAATAACAACAGTCAAATATCGAACAGATGGAAAAACTAACTACCGAATATTTCCTTACATACATCAGACGGATCCATATCCCATATCGCTGGAATTTTAGTTTTTGCCTTTAAATGTTGAACATGATCGGGATCCTTTCGCAGAAGGCAATCACTCTGAAGAGGACAGTTACACCAATTCGTTATTTCTTCCTCTTGTTCAACGCACTCTTGTTCTTACTTGAACGAGTTATGAACGTCACAAAAACTCTTCACTCGCCAAGACTTAACTTCCTCCTCCTTCACTTGATTACCACACCTGCTCCCTGTCAAAATTCTAAAATCGTCCCAGATCAAACTTAAAGGGCTGCGTTCGTTGTGATCAAATTGGAGGGAAATTGATGTCCCATACAATTTGCACAAAGCAGCTCGTTTTTCGTTTGCTTAGTTGATCTGGGACATATTATGCCTGAATTTCCTTTAACCCTTTGCCGGCGCCGAATAATCGAGCAGTTTTAGTTGTGCGGAAGAAAGAAAAAAAAATAATAGTAATAAAAAATAAAATAAGAGAAAAACTCTATAAATTGACATAAATAGAATTTGAATTCTATGTGGATTGATCCGATAATTTAAAGAGAAAAAAGGAAGAGAAAAAAAAATAGTAAATTTAACTAACTGCTCGATTACTACAGGGCAGCTTACTTTCTCGCGATCCCAAGGCGACGAGGATTGCGAAAAAGGAGCTGAAGGATCTTGCAGGGTACCATGGGTGGTCTTCGGCGTCAGGACACGAAGTGACGAACAATAAAAGAAAACACAATTGACAGACGGACGGACTGACTAATTTTTATGTTTGGCCGGAAGTATACAACCCTTGCGCGTTTTTGAAAATATATGCGGACGGACAAAACAGACGTGACTAATTATCTATCGGCACAGGTCTTTCGCGTGGTATATCCCCACTTCTTTTCCCGATGGGTCCGTTATCAGGTAACGGTTAGGTCCCATTACCTTCTTTATGCGGCTTTTCAAGAATCACCTGTCCAGCTTGGCGTTGTAATGCCCCGCGGCGTCACTTTGGCGGAAATTGCGGCGGAAAACTTCATCTCCTTCTTTGAAATTAGCAGATCGTGATCTGAGATTGTACTGCGCCTCATTTGCACTTCCTGCGGCCTTAATCTTCCATCCGATTTGTTGGCGGTGGTCTCCTAGACGTTCGTGGGGCTCCAGCGCAACGACGGGGTCTCCCAAACACTTTAATTGCCGTAATAGCCAGTATGATTTACCGTGGCAAATCATGTGCTGTCCAAAGGCGGCAAAGTAAGGGGCGACACCGGTGACGGAATGATACGAGGATCGCAGGGTGCATGTGATGGCGGACAATCGCCGATCCCAATCTTTTTGAGATGGGTGGACGTAGGAACGGATCGCGCCCAATACGGTGTGGTTCAACCGTTCGGAGGCGTTAGACTGAGGAGAGTATATGGGCGTCAGTTGGTGTTCAATGCCATACTGCTCGAGTAGGCCCTTATACTGCCGAGACCGGAACTGTGCTCCGTTGTCCGAGTACACACTCTCTGGAACCCCAAACACATGGAATACTCGGTTCTCTAAGAATTTCACGATATATGGAGTTGTGAATTTACGGATAGGTTCCCCCCGTGAGAATTTTGAGAGCTGGTCTAGAACGACTATAGCTCCGATGTGTCCCATAGATGACCGAGGATATGGACCGAGTGGATCGATGTATAAACGTTAGAATACGCGTTCTGGAACGTTGAGTTGACCCATAGTAGGTCGAAGAGGCTGGTAGGGCGCTTTGGTGCCTTTACAGGTCTCACAGGCGCTCACGTAGGCCAAAAGAAGTATTTCTTGAGTCGCCGTAGCGTCCGACCGTAACCTCCGTGGGCACTTAAAGGATGGTCATGTGCGCGGAGGATCAGATGTGGTGTCATTTCTTGCGGTACCCAGAGTTTCCAGGACTCTTCTTCCTGCCATGGATCACCAGTGGCGTATTCATTTCGTCTATATACGTAGCCGTCTATTACCTTCAAATCAGGCAGCTGCGATTGTTGGGTCGCGATGGTTTGCCTCAACTATTTGTAGCTGTCTGATTCGAAATGTGGGCTGTCCAAATCTATTTCGATGGGGTCCTCGTCATTTATTGTCAATTCGGCTCCCTCTGGGGAAGACATTCGTGAGAGAGTGTCGGGTACGACGTTCTGGGTCCCTTTGCGATGTTTGATGGAAAACTTGAACCCTTGCAGTTTAAGAGCCCATCTTGCTAGGCGTCCATGTAAATCTGCCTGGTTCATGAATCATTGTAGTGAAGCGTGGTCCGTGATGATCTCAAACTGGTGGCCCCCGATATAAGCTCGGAATTTCTTCACAGCCATTACCGCTGCCAAACATTCCTGCTCGGACACAGTATAGTTTCTTTGGGCCGAATCCAGCTTATTAGACATGAAGGCGATGGGAGCTTCCTCTCCCTCATCGGTCAATCGCACCAGCATGGCTCCAACTTCATGTTGACTTGCGTCACAATGAATGGAGAAAGGCTTTGTGTAGTAGGGGCTGATGTGAGGGCTTGTTTTAGCTCTTCAAATGCCTTTCGGCTGAGTTCGGTCCAAATAAACCTCTTTCCGCAGCATGTCTGACAGGGGCGCTGAAACTGTTGCGTGATTCCGAACAAACCTTCGTTACCGACCGCACACACCAAGAAACGTCGTAGCTGCTTAACTGTTTTTGGTAAGGAGAACTCATCAATCGCACGAGTTTTGTCTGGATCCGTTTTGATAGTGCCATGTCCTATGACATGTCCTAGGTATCGGACTTCTTTCATGACAAACTTACTTTTCTGTACGTTGATGGTGAGTCCCGCCTTACTGATGTGCAGGGCTACTTCTTGTAGTAGTAGGAGGTGTTGATCGAACGTTTCCGTGCTGAGTAACAGATCATCCAGGTACACGAACACTTGGTGTTTCAGGTGAGGTGGGATGACCTTGTCCATCAGCCGGGTCATCGTTTGCGGTTCGTTACACAGGCCAAAGGGCATTGTGACGAACTGATATAATAGTCGTCCAGGCACTGTGAAGGCGGTGTTATCCCTCGACCCCTCATTGAGTGGAATTTGCCAGAAGCCGTCTTTTAGGTCGAGATTGGTGATATAATTGGCTTTCGGCAGTCTCCGATGAATGGAAGAGGGTACGCGTCCTTGATGGTAACCGCGTTTACCTTACGGGCATCTAGACAGAGGCGGACTTTACCTGGCTTCACCACCAAGGTTACCGGTGATGACCAGGCACTTTAGAACTCCTCTATGACCCCCAACTCGAGCATCCTATCCAGCTCCGCATACACCAATTTCTCCATGGTCGGTGAGATGGCATTATGTCTCTGCATAATCGCTTTACTATCGCCAACGTCGATGGCGTGTGAGACTAGGGTGGTGCGGCCAAGACCTTGGGTAGCGTAAGATGGAAAAGCAGCGATGGATGCTTCCAGGCGTTGCCGTTGGTTAAGCGTCAGTTCATGCCTATCGGGAAGAGAAGTGAGTTCGTTGACATAACTGGTATTTAAAGACAGATCTGTGAATAAATCGGAGGCCAGTCCAAACCGAAGGACGAAATCGACACCAAGGTACACATTCTGAATCAAAGACGGGATAATGTAGAAAGTAATATCCTTCGTCTGACCCCTGAACGTCACGGGTGTGGTTAGTTTACCTCGTATAGGGTGTTTGGTGCCATCAGCTGTACTGATTTCAGTGCGCCAGGGTTAAATCAAGGTCGGATATTTTTGGAGCACCTTCGAGCCAAAGCTCGAGGCAAGACAGCTGATACTGGCACCCGTGTCGATCAATGCAAACACTGTTTCGCCCAACACTTTAATTGGGTGATAAGGTCTGATCTCATTCTCAGCAACCTCCGAGATGTTACAAGAGTTTAGGGTTTGACGGCAGGTGCGCACTCTCTTGCGGAAATTCCGCCAACGACGGGTTGACCATTTTGTCTTGCGCGGGCGAGAAGCGACTTCTTCGGAAGCAAATATTTGCTCTCGAGCCACCCGATATTCCTGCAGTCGAACATGATAAGGTTTTAGAATGCGTATTTGAGGCTGCCGGGGTTTTCCTGGCAATGACTGCGGTGGTCGCTTTAATATTGTCGTTGGCGAGGTCTCCGGAAGAGAGTGTACATCCGCAGTCATAGTGGTCATGGCTGGTGTGTTAACGTCAGGTTTGTTGGGGTGAGCAGCTGGCTGAGGAGCTACTGCGGGGGCTGCGAGTACCACTGAGGTGGTCGGGTACTCTTTCGGCCGTTTTTTTGCGCGGCACATTCAGGGCAACCAGAAAAGTAAGTGTCCGGCTTGCCGCAACCTTAGCAGAAAACCTTACGCTCTGCTCGGCATGAAATGAACCGGTGTCCGGTTTGATTGCAATTCCAGCAGATCGTAAGGCTTCCCACCGCTGCTACAGGAAGCTGGTCCTGGTCCATATCTTCCTGCAGATCCATGGTGGTATAATCTGGGGCCAATTCCGCGATTCCTCGCCGAGGACCCGTCCTAGCTAGTAAGTATGGCCGGTCCCGGAGGTCTTCTTCAAACCCTCCTAGGCGATGCACAGTTCTCAGCAGTGCCTCCATACTCTGTGGATCGGAGTTCACGATATGGCGACGGAGCTCCAGCCTTAGATTGCGCTTTAGCAATTGGGTAGAAGACATCGGCTCTGACAATTGGTCATTCAGCCGAAGAATATCTGCTCGATATTGATGGAAAGATTCGTCCGGACGCTACCATCTAGCATGAATCTTGTCCAGCACTAATTCGTCCATGTCTACCCTAGGGTACTCCATGCGGAGTACCTTCTTCAACCGTGACCAGCGTATTGATGGTGGGGCCGAATGTATTCGCCAATATAACTCAAGTGCTGCTCCCCTAAGCAGCATTGGCAAATATCCTGCGAGCGCCGTGTGGTCTCCTGCTAGCATTTGCTCAATCAGCGACTCCACCCGACCAATGAAAACTTCCACAGTTATGGTGTTGGGTTCCCCGCTGAAATGCAGATTCCAGCCCTGAATGATGCTGGGGATCTGCGTCGGCTTCAGCCGATACGTGGCATGTGGATGGATGCGTTGGTCCGGCGGAATCACTGGAGCCTGAGTTGGTGGCGGTGCTTGGCTCAGTCGAGACCGGTACACTGGAGCCAACGGATTCATTGCCGCACCGGGCCGAACCCGTTCGTGATCGCGCCGCGAGTCTACCGGAAAATCCCATGGATTTGGGTCCGAATCCCACCTCGGAGGCGTTCTTGGCCGAGGTGGTACTGGATTCTCCTTCTGGCTTTCCAGCGAGGCTACCCGGGGGGTCAGGTCCTGCATGAGTACCATTAAATCCTGTAGGACTGTCACTTCCACAGCCACGGTGGGTCTCGGCCCTTCCGCAGGCGGCACTGCTTCAGCTCGGTAGTCTTCCTCTCGTCCACCAATTGTCGTGGGTGGAAGGGGTCCACTTTTGGGCACTGTTCCACTTGCGCTGAAGCACTGAGGTCGTTCTGTTGCTGGCTGGGTGGTTTCTAGAGGCTGACGACAGAGCGGGCACGTGGATGAGGTTTGCCGCAGTTGGACCAAACACAGCTGGTGTAGCCTGTGTCCACACTGCAAACGCTGACTGGTGAGTTCATCTATGTCCTCATGACATATGGAGCACAAGAGCGCTGGTCCGGCATCTGGCCTCAACTTCCTCCTCTCTGGAGTTCTTTTGGTGGGCATGCTAAACCAAGTTATTTTTCTAAATGAATGCCTAAATGAATAATTATAAAAATAATAGAATAAATGTGAAAAAGTAATGTAAAATATATACCTATCAAGTGGCCGTCAGTGGCGAACTATACAAGTACCTCAAAAAAAAACAAAGTGTATGATAAAAGTTTAGTTGGTGATCGAAATATCAAAAAAAAAAATAATCACTCTTTCCATTCCATCCTTCTTTCCAAGTATGGACACCAATGGCACATTCCTTCTGTAGTGTTCAGGGACAACTCTCTTGCGGCACCATGAGAATCAGGGTTCAGAAGTGCTCCCTCATCCGCAAGTTTTTTCAAGTTACAACTTGTCAGCCCAGGGTTGAATTCTGATCCACAAGCAGCGCGTGTCTTGTCATGGATAGTCATGGATTAGCTAGTCAACCAATCAATGAAATCAAAATCCATGTAATTTAAGCCACCCAGGCACCGCTGGTTTGGGGAGCGGATCAGAATCCTCCGCAAAATGAATGTTGAGATAATAACTTCCGAACACAAATAGGGACTCTAATATCATTCGGCTTTACTAGTTATACAATGATGGTAAACCATCAAAGTATAAATCAGCAGCAGGACCAAACGATATTGATGTCCAAAGACAACACACGCCCGGAAGTTACTAAGTTGCTGGGGCACGATTAGTGCAAAAACCCTCGGGAGTTACCTACCCGCCAATAATATTAACACCTTGTGAGGACACCTAGAGACGATGGACTGTCTCGTGCTCATGACTGATGATACAGCCGGGCATTTCGGGGCCCCACGTTGGGCGCCATTTGTAGTGAATTCAAAATGTTTCATAAGTCCGTAAAGGACTGCAGCGATGTTCTGCTGCCTCGGCAGAAGAAGATGGAGGTATCTGCCGAGAATGCTCTCGTCTGGAGACACGTGAATGCGCTGGCAGGCTAGCATTGCGGTGTCGTGGGGCGGGTTCATTTCCCCAGCACGAGGACCCACTACAAAAAAATTTCGCACTCACGAATTTGATGGTCAATTAATCAAGAGGCGACCGAAGTCGCAAAAAGTGTAGATAACTACACCGAGGGAGATAGTACTTGTTCCGAGAACAAGTGGATCCTGAAAAGAAAGGCGGACTTGGGGTAACCTCGTCATTACCCGACGAAGCTCATGGCCCACAAATGAAAGAGGGGCAACCGGGTGGTGATGGAGCCCCTTCGCACCCACCCAACCGGAATAAATCCATATTTTGTTGCAGTGGCCAGGTATTCCTCTTCTGAGTGGAAAACTCATACAACTTGACTTGTATGAACTTTCCCATGACCAATTTATGCCATAGAACTATGCAATTCGATTGCATAACGCTATGCCATAAAGAGGCACTCTGCTTGGGCCACTCAACCCGCGATTTTACCTGAAACAAAGAAGGATTAGTTAAGTACCCGGCGGCAGCCTGCCACCGTACCGGGTCCTATACCCGGGCAAATGTTATCGGAAAGGAAAGACCGATTTTCTAAAAAATTTTAGCACTTCATTTTATTCTTATGTTTCTTCACAAGTATTTCATCTTTTATATATAATCTGTGGTCAATATTCCAATAAGAAAATTCAATAATATTCTTCCGACACAAATTAACTGGTTAAACTTCAAATAATGTTTGTGGAATATAATGCAAAGCTTTCTGTATAAACTGATCGCAACAAAAAAAATATGCAAAAATATATGTATCTGAATGTGCAAAAAAATATATATATATATAGATATAACAACGAGTGCAAAAAGAATAATGGATATGTATCAAGATGTGCAAAAAAAAATATATATATATATATAACACGTGTGCAAAAAGAATATATGTATATGTATCAAAACGTGCAAAAGAGAGAAAAAAATATATGGATATGACAAAGTGTGCAAGAAAGTATATAGATAAATTTAAAAATAATATTTAACATTATTTAAAAAAAAAGATTATTTATAATTTATGTAAAATTATTACTTCTATCAAAAAAAAATTTATTTAAATTATAAATAATATAAATAGAAAAGTAATTTATAATATAAAAAATTTTTTAAATATTAACGAAATATTTAATATAATATAATATATATAATGACATATAACGGTACTTACCCAAACATCCTCGTCGGGCGCCCGCTGATGATGTGGGTGGTCCTGAAATTCAAATTTTTCTTCCGTTATAGCAACTTTTGACTACACAGATAGCAAGCCCGTCGGCTGCGTCCTAAAGCAGGCATTTACAACATTGAATGACTATTTTGCAGGTTTTACGAGTTGATCCGTCTTAATAACTTCCTGGCGCTCTTGCTGTACGGTAAATGTTATGCTATCGATTATTTAAACAAGTCGTTTGTAGAAATTAGTCGCCTCGATCATTTTGACGACTTGTTTAAAGTAAGTATTGGAGTAGGAAATCCATTGCATATCCAGGCTTTCAAAATTTTAAGAATAGTATTTACATAAGGGCCCAACACTATTGTTGCAGACAATCAGTCGACTGTTTTTGCGTCGCAGAAAATAGTTCCACTCACTTCCAACCGTCCATCTGCGCCAAAGGCAAATAAGACTTATCACCTGAAGGCGAACACTCTGCTATCGCTGAACTACCCAAACCATAAACCGATCACTTAATGGACACGGAATGAAAATCAGATTCAGTTAAACAATTCCTTTGTTCTTTCGTTGACTGTGATATTCAAAACGTCAATCGTCAATCTGCGCCAAATGCAAATAAGACTTATCACCTGAAGGCAAACACTGTGCTATCGCTGAACTACACGAACCATAAACCATAAACTTCATGGACACGGAATAAAAATCAGGTTCGGCTAAACAATTCCTGCAATCAGTTTCGGTCTGTTTATAATATGGTGATAGCCCCCGCTAATACAGGAAGAGATAAAAGTAATAAAACGGCAGTAATAACAACTGATCAAACAAATAGCGGTATACGGTCGAACGTAATAATGCAATCAACAGTTGCTTCAGGGAATTTATCTTTGGGATGGATGAAGATAATGATGAATAAATTCTCTTTACAGTATGTCCAAAAATTTTGTTCGATCATACGCGACTTCGTCTCGCTTAAAAAAAAACAAACCGTGCACCTTGAGTTGATCTGGCTTCGCATGTCCAGATTTCGTTAGCCACTGGCAAATGTTCTCTCGCTGATCACCTTGAAGCTGTAATACTGCACCGTATTCGGAACGCTCTATTACTGTGCCATTGCACGCAAATTCCTTTTTACATGCTCGCACAATTTTCTTCAGGTCATATTCCGAGGAAAGGCCCTGCACCGTAGTTAGTGTTTTTCGACCATTTCTCTGCTGAATTCTTATGTGCACAAGTCCGTCCTGTACAGTATCATCAGCACAATTGATTGCATCAGCGAAGGGGTCAAAGTTTTGCAAATTCTGGATGGACATACGATGAACAAATTAAACACAGGCAAGAAATACAACTGCCAATCGAATATCGGGCACAACTTGTCAAATCCAGATTCTGAAATCAAACTGCTCGCGTGTACGACGACAAGGCTCGAAAGATCTCGTCCTCCTCATTCATTTGATTCACCTGCAAGCATGCAAATTAAAAAAAAAGAACCCACATTATAAGCGCCAATCTTCCAGACTAAAATAACAACAGTCAAATATCGAACAGATGGAAAAACTAACTACCGAATATTTCCTTACATACATCAGACGGATCCATATCCCATATCGCTAGAATTTTAGTTTTTGCCTTTAAATGTTGAACATGATCGGGATCCTTTCGCAGAAGGCAATCACTCTGAAGAGGACAGTCACACCAATTCGTTATTTCTTCCTCTTGCTCAACGCACTCTTGTTCTTACTTGAACGAGTTATGAACGTCACAAAAACTTTTCACTCGCCAAGACTTAACCTCCTCCTCCTTCACTTGATTACCACACCTGCGCCCTGTCAAAAATCTTAAATCGTCCCAGATCAATCTTAAAGGGCTGCGTTCGTTGTGATCAAATTGGAGGGAAATTGATGTCCCATACAATTTGCACAAAGCAGCTCGTTTTTCGTTTGCTTAGTTGATCTGGGACATATTATACCTGAATTTCCTTTAAACCTTTGCCGGCGCCGAATAAAAAAAAAAAAAAAATAATAATAAAAAATAAAATAAGAGAAAAAAACTGTAAATTGACATAAATAGAATTTGAATTCTATGTGGATTGATCCGATAATTTAAAGAGAAAAAAGGAAGAGAAAAAAAAATAGTAAATTTAACTAACTGCTCGATTACTACAACCCGCAACGGCGAAAGGGTAGGTCTCCAAAGTTGCAACATAATTAGGAGGGACCATACCGAGTTACAAAGCGAATAAATGACGTCGTATACCGAATACAGGAACATCGTAAGCCGAGAGCCAAAATGAAAATCGTGCATCTGGACCGTCTTGCCCAATACACCCAGGGAGAATTGACTACAAATAGCGACACATCTTTTCGGGGCGAAAAGAACTGAGGTGGTTGCAGTGTTACATGTACAAATAATTCTGCGAGCTACTGTCGCAATTGTTTTCACAATCATTTAGAACATCAACAAATGAATTTACTCGAAACCACGAGAACCCAGCAGGCATTATCAACATCTGAAAGTGAGTCACTGCCCATTCAGTCATGCTGGAATGTTCCCGCTTATTCACCAATGTACGAGAACTGAGTTGAATGATTAGAGACCCTATAGAAAGGCGAGCTGAATGAATGGGGGGATTCATTCGAACGCGATACAAACTTGCGATAGTGTGTGGAAAGCGAATTGAAAAGTGATCGGGTAATAGTGAGGTGATTTTGAGAAGACAATTGCGAAAGAAATTTATGGACAAGTGGAAGGTCGAATTTTAATACTGAAAACTAAAGTTGTGAAATTGTCAGTAAAGTGATTGTGCATTTTTAACGAATTAAATAAACTCTTTTGATTTAATTTTAATTTAATTTAAAAGACGTTGCGTTTTCACTTTCCCGGAACATTAAATTATTGGCCGCGAACCATAACACGCGACAATATATATACATAGATATTTAGAGTGATTCTTTATGATGTTTGGTTTTTTCTCTCAAGTAAGAGGCATAAAATTGAATTCTATAGTTAAAATTTAATAGTGAGACAAACGAACAATCTATGAAATTTACTTGTTAAAGATTATCTTGCTTAATTCTTGACCGAGACTACGCCGTAACTGGTCCATCATGAGATTTTAATTTTGAACCACACGTTTCGGCATAGCAACCGATATTTTGTGAATGACACCAGTAATATTGGCTTCCAAAGCGTCGATTGAAACTTGCTTACCCTTAAAGATCAGAGACTTTATGTAAACCCAAAGACAACAGTCTAAATGTGTGATATCACATGATGTAGGCGGCCAATTTAACGGTCCAAAACTTGAAACAAGGTTCTCACCAAAATGATATCTCAATAAGTCCATCGTTTCTTTCGGTGAATTGTTTCTCTCGCTCTCACAGAACGCTGATTTTCGTAATACAGCTGAACAATTTGGATACGTGATTACGGTGCAAGTCTTTTAGGTAAATTTCTCGAGAGAAATTTACCTATTGCGGAGAGCATCATATATATATATATATATATATATATATATATATATATATATATATATATATATATATATATTTATATATATATTATATATATATTATATATATATATATATATATATATATATATATATATATATATATATATATATATGTATATGTATATGTATAGGTGTATATATATATATATATATATATATATATATATATATATATATATATATATTCGTATATATATATATATATATATATATATATATATATATATATATATACATATATATATATATATGGGATGTAACGAAATTTGTGACCACGCTAGAGTTTGCAATTTTGCTCCGATTTTCACCAAATTTTCAGAAAATGTATATTGGGTTAATTTTCCGGTTGAGTTCATGAACCAGCTATATCGGCTGGGCAAAAACAAAATGGCGGCCATTTTAGACGAAAAATCGTGATTTCTGTTCTGACCAAAGTATAGCTCCGATTTGGATGAAATTTGGTACAAAAGTTCACTGATGTATGTGATGAATCTCACAATAAAAAATCCAAAGTCGGTACGGCAGAAACAAAATGGCGGCCGCTTAAAGGTCGGAAAACGTGCAAAATTTTGTTGTTGTAATAGTGGTCAAAGCTTTCAACATATTTTCATGAAATTTGTCAGTTAGATAGAAATTGTAAGTATCTAAAGTATTGCGTGAAAGAGTTGGAGGTCGGGTCACAAAAAACAGAATGGCGGCCAGTTGAAACTCAAAACTTCAAAGGCTTCTAAAAGTCGCAATATTAATTTGATATATATGAAACTTGGTTTCGAGATAGGCATTACTTAGATCCACAGATTTTAATATTTTGGTGATCATGCATGCGCAAATTTCAAAATGGCGGCTTTTTAAATATGCGTTTTTTCAGGTTTTTGTGGCCCTCTCGTGGTCACATTTTCCAGCGGATTTTGATAAAACTTGAGGTTATATATCTCTGTACTATGTTCTTGTATTATGCAGAAAATTATAAAAATTGAATGAAAAATAAAAAAGTCGAAAATTTAAAACACAATATTTTTAAGCTGCCATTTTCACTAAAAATTTAATTATTTTGCCCTGTCTAGAGTCAAACTCCGATTTGAACGAGATTTGCCACACTGATTGATGAGGTCCTGGCCCACAGAGATTTAAAATCGTCCAAAATCAAATGCATCCATTCAAAATAGCGGCCCCCAAAGGTCAGGAACAAGCGCAATTCACTGTTTTAGTAGCAACTGAAATAATGAATTTTTTTCATGGAAACGTTTTAAATGACTTATCTTGAACGTATTTATCAATCAGAATATTTTTAAATATTGTAAAATATTTTTAACAATACCCTAAAAAATTATAAAATCGCGACTTTTCTGTCTGTCCGTCCGTCCGTTTGTTCGTGTGTCACAAGTTTTTTCGCAAACCACATGAGCTAGAATGAGGAAATTTTCTACGTAGGTCAAAAGTGGTGCCTCTTGAAATTTGCAGCGTAAGAACATATTTTAAGGTGTTCAAGGGGGTCCCTCCATACAGGGGGGTGACATCAACATTTTTTTTATTTCTCTAGCCCTCTAGCAGCCAAGTTTCTCAACAGATTCCGATAAAACTTGAAATTATAAGTTATTAAGGCAAGTTAATATAATTTAATTATGCAAATCGGATGACAAATAAAAAATTCGAAAATTTACAGCTTAATAACTTTAGCAGCCGTTTTCAATAAAAATTCAAAATAACGGCTCCTGATGGCTCAGAAAAGAATGGAAAATGTATATATTAATGGCAATGCAAATGCTGATTAAACTTTTATGGAAATCTTTTGAAATTAACTATTTGAGCTATTTAAGCCAAAAAGTTATCACCTTTGTTTGACAACCACTGTCAAATGTATAAACAGCAAATGTGAGAAGGGCGAAGCGAGTATTTATATGTTTATAACAATTTATTACCCGCCGATTTTAAATATGTGATCCATACGTGTGTAACTCAATTTAATTAGCAAAATATTTGCACCTCTATGAAGTGTCTCAAAATACGAACGGCGGCAGATGCTTTTTGTTAATAAAAACCCATGTAGTGCTACCGAAATTGCACTAAGAAGTGCAGTAGTAGGCAAGACAAATTCTTTTCCGAAACCTTACGCTACATACGAGAAATTTACCTTTCCGGCTGGTGCTGCCAACGGGGATTTTTTAATATGATTTCTCAAACAATATAACATATAATCAAAGAATATAATATATAATGAGGACGGCAATTCTGATAGCTGTTTGTGAGCGCCCACAAAGTTGGTGGCATTGTCGCTAAATAGGTTTCGGCAGTGTCCTCGCCATCCTATGAAACGTTTGAGAGCACAGAGGAATGCCTCTGTGCTTAGATCGCTGACTAGCTCCAGATGGACGGCCTTTGTAGCGAAGCAGCAAAATATGGCCAGGTACTCCTTTTGCGGTCAGGTACCTTTACCTCGGTAATAGATCATCATAGGCCCACTGAAATCAACGCCAGAGTTGACGAAAGGCTTGACTCGGATGCATCACATGCACCGTTGAACGATCGATCTCGCGAGTTGTTTTCCTCAAATTAGCCAGAACCGCTGTCTAGTGGTAGCGAGCAGTGATTGCGCAACTAGGTGGCAGTGGTCACGATGGGTGCCTAACATCAGCAGTCTGGTGAACGGATGTTTTAAAGGTAGTACTATGGTATGTTTGGCGTTGAACGTGATTTTGGTAGCCTCCAGCCTCCTACTGACACGGATTATGCCCTCTGTATCCAGGAACGGCACCAGTCCCACAAACGGACTGTGCATGGACACTTGCTTCACCGACCTGATGTCGACACGTTCGCAGTTAAAAGTTAGTGACTGTACATACCTCATCATGACCTCCAGGGTTGTGGATAATTCATCACTTGTGGGCGCTTGATTTTTCACTTGAGATTGCATCGCTGCCGGCTTGAGACCGCAGGTAAACCGCATCATGTAGGCCACTATGCGCTGCAGCGTCTTTAGGATGTTGCCGTGTTGGATCCGCTGAATAAAGTGTGTTTCAGGAGCCTCTGCCGCTACCATTGAGGTCTTGGTCCGTTTCGTTTCGAAGTCACAAGGGCCCCCACTCATATACTCGGAAGGCCAAACTGATTCTGCCTTGGATAACAATAGTGGTCCTTGCCACCACATACTACAGTGGCTTAATTCAGCCGGCGCCGCCCCAAGTGACAGGATGTCAGCTGGGTTATCTTCAGAAGCTACGTGTTGCCATCGGTCCGGCCTTGAGAGGGTTTGTATGACCGGGACCCTGTTCGCTACAAAAGTATGGTACGATGATGCAATAGAATTGATCCACGTCAAGACCATCTCGACATCGGTCCAGAATACCTGAAAAACCTCTTGCAGATTGAGCGCTGTTTTAACTTGTCTTGTGAACTCAGCGCCTTGTTTCGTGGCACACAATTCCAGGCGTGGAACAGTAAGTGTTTTGATCGGGGCCACTCTTGTTTTGGCGCGCAGCAACCTGACAACCACTTGACCAATCCTCAGTGTTGACCACATGTATATCGCTGCACCATGTGCCTTCTCAGAGGTATCACAAAAGGTGTGCAAACTGTGCTTGTACGGGTTTCTCGCCTATGCTGATGTGACGAGAAAATCGGGTCTGCTGCAATGATGGCAGACCACTGCTGAAATTGGACCACTGGGTATGAATTCCCACTGGTAATGCTGCATCCCAGTCCAATTCCAATCACCACAATTCCTGCAGGAAAAGCTTGGCTACCACTATCACAGGAGCCAGAATGCCCGATGGATCGAACATTCTAGCTATATCTTGGAGAACTTCACCTCGGTTGGATCCAAGTTGACTTGGATTTGGAACTCGTCAGTTTTCGGACGCCAGGTGATTCCTAAGGTCTTTATATAGTCCTCCTGTAAACTACTGAAGTTCAGCTGCACCTGTTGGTCCTCAGGTTTAATCTGCGCTCGCGAGTATGATTCATAGCTCCACCTGTTTGCAAAGTGCTTCCTCTAAGCTGTCTTCCACGATCATGACGTCATTGATATAGCAATCCTTCTCCGACGCGCTGCTGCTCAGGGGACCCTTCTGCCAGTTCTCCTGTGCAAGAACCTGTAGACATTTTGAAGCTAGATGCGGGGCACATGTTGTGCCCTAGGCTACTGTTTTCAACTGATAGTATCGCACTGGTTGCGTCGTCAGGGTTCCTCTCCAGTCAACGCTCCAAGGCAGTGAATCTGCGAATGACCACCTCTTGGGAATCACCTAACGTCTCAGAATCCTTGCTGAAAATGTGCTTCGTAAGCCCTTTCAGTTAATGGTAGCTTGTGCTGCAGATCCTGCGCTTCCTCGACCTCCCAAAATCGCTTGATGAAAGGATTAAGCCGGTTATCTTCTACCAGAATGCCGCACGTTATGCAAGCTACTTGAGGTGTAATCACTCTTCCGGCTACAGTCTAACCTAGGAGCATGTTCTCGAGCACTGGGAGCTGTGGGCCCAACTTTATTGGTCCAATGGCTAGGACCCCATAGAAATATATGGCACTCAGCAACATGTCGATGCGCTCCGTTCGGTGGATGTCTGGACCTGCCAGCCTAATGTTTTTGGGAATGTTCCATCCCGATGTATTCAAGTTCTGAGCTCGTTGCGGTGATATAATTTTGTTCATGACGTAGGCTTCTTGTGCGGCATATCCTGATAATTTGCATCTTAGGCCGAGGTTCATCTTGTGGTTTGTCTTCTCTGTACTACCGCCTACCCGTTCAATGAGGGCAAGGTGTGGTGTCAATGATAAACCCAATTTTTGATGATTCTTTTTGTGATTAGGTTTATTTGTGAGCCCGGATCCAGCCTGACGACGGCTGTGTCCAGAAGTTCCTGTCCTTGGGAACGGGGTTCCATCCGAGTCGTTAAAGCGAGCGATGGCGTTTCAGCATTAGTTTGCGGTTTCGAATCTTGTTTCAGCGTTGTCGTGCTCGAGGATATCGTCTTGGTCTATTTGTGCTTGTTGTCTTCAGGCAGATGCAGTAGGGTGTTGTAATTCTTGGAACACTGGCTGCAACTTCTGGCCACGCAGCTGGAAGCCTGATGTCTTTCTCGAAAGCAAGTCACGCACAGCTTCTTAGCGCACATGAAACTTAGTCTCTTTGCAGCAGAGATGCTGAGGAAATCCAGGCAGTAGTAAAGCGGGTGATCCTGTTCACACATTAAGCACCGAGAAGCGGTCGTGGTGACCACAGTCAACTTGGTGGCTTTCCTATGATTGATTTCTGGTTCCCTTGTTTTATGACCGAGTGTCTCGAGAGCCTTGAAATGCGTTTCCAAGAAGTCCAACAAACTCTTCAAAAGTGGTAGCTCGCGCGGATTGGATAAAGATTTTTCGTATGATGCGTGAGTTGCTGGATCCCAGTCCCTTGTGTACACTTGGAGGTTCTCCAGACCTATGAAATACTCTTATATGGTGTCATGTAGAGGCTTTATTGCTGCCACTGATGGCCTTCCATTGGCATGAGATGGCTGACTCATCAATTCGTTGAAGAGCGTTGCTACCAATAGTCGCCGGTTGTCGCACCAAGTTGCCTCGTAGTTATCATCTGACAATGTGAAATTTCGAACCAAAAAGCTCTGCTTCTCCGGTGAAACTAGCTTTGAGGTACCATAGCTTCTGGCACTTGGACATCGGTTGGCTATGCCCCATTTGCAGGAGCAAGTCGTAAAATTGTTGCCAATGTAAATAGGTCACATCGAAAGAGGGGAGTTTTATTTTTGGCAGAGGCATGGTTAGAGTTCATCCATTTTCGATTTCAGACGTATGATCCAATCTTTGGTAAGTTCTTCTAAATGAATGTGCTGTTGCACGTTAAAACCGTACGCTTGAGGATCGTGATGGAGCTCGAAGATCTGCTGGTGATATTCATGCAGCTGTCGCCAGCCTCGTTGGAGGGCCATGAGTTTACTCTTGCGCCAGATTCGAGTGATCTCCTTTAGCTCCAAATGGTCGATGACCCTCCTCAACGAGCCCGCAATGCCTTCGTAGCGACGCAGCATGCTGACTACACTGGCATCTCTTGATGCTGAGGCATCTGCAGTTTTGTCTTTATCCTCGCTATCCTGAGTTTCGTTCCCTTTTGGTGGCTGTTCGCCGATTGGCGTGTCCACGTGTATCTTGGCAGGCATTTGATTGCGGAAGTGCTGTTGCTAATGGAGGTAGTTGCCTATGGTAGTGTCGTATATATGTTGGGTAAAGTACTCGTGTGACGGAGCGACCTCGAGTAGGGATCGGATGTGACTATCACCTCGTTCAAAATCCTCCCTTGCAGCCTCTAGTCGCCACAGTTGTTCCACATGCTACCCGGCATCCTGCTTCCTTGAGGGCGAATCCTTCTTGTAGTTTCAGATGACGCCTTCGACGATTCGAGCCAATCTTTTAGGTGCTCAATCAGGTGATCCACATTCGCTATTAAGTAAAAAGTTGGAAAATGGCCGAAAACAGGAAGCGCAGATACACTACAACACCACACAGCACTTCGCGACCTGTTCACCGGGGATGAAACAATTAATTAGAGATATGTACTACAAAGTAAATACCAAGGCTAATCTCGCCGGGGCCCTCAGATGTTGTTGTCGGGGGTCTTTTGTCTTGGCAGTTTATTACTTTTTATGATAAAATTCCGTTCTTTAATATCTCAAAGACGCTTCTTTATAATTAAGAAAGAATTGAATCAATCTGATTTTATTGATGTTTGGCAATTTCAGCTATGCCTTGGTTGTTACAATACAAAACTGAATGACCTTTACAAATTGTGAAACAGATTACGTTTCACAAATATGCTAAATACAGGAAAAAGCCTCCGAGGGCTTAATCTGAAGAGTGCGGTGGGTGAGTTAGCAATTTGAAACACAATTCATTCAATTTTGTCATCGTTTCCATCGATTTGTGACACGGTGTATTATTTTGGTGAAACAACACTTTTTTTTACAAATGCGGCCGTTTCTTTGCAATTTCAGCCTTCAATCGATCCAAAAGTGCACAGCAATAGTTGCTGTTGACGGTGGCTCCTTTTTGGAGATAGTCGATGAATATTATTCTGTTCGCATCCCAAAATACAGACACCATCCCCTTACTGGCCACCTGTTGCTTCTTTGCTCGCTTTGGATTCGGTTCGTCGACTGCCATCTACTCAGCTGACTGTCTTTTGGATTTTGGCGTATAATAGTCAAGCCATGTTTCATATATTGTGACATGTCAATGATAAAATTCGATTTTATTGCGGTTTAACAGCGCCAAACACTCCTTTGAAGCATCAATGCGTTATAGTGTTTGGTCGACTGTGAGCCAATGTGGCACTCACTTTGCACAAAGCTTTCGCATATCCAAATGTTCATGTAAAATGGTGAAAACACTACCATCTGATATCTTTACAATGTCAACTAGCTCGTGCATCTTCAATTTGCGATCATTCATAATCTATTTGTGGGTTTTTGAAAATGTTTTCTGGAATAGCAGCCTCATTTGGGCATCCACTGCACTCATTTGGGCATCCACGATTCAGCAATGCACATCTCTACCATTTGTCTCGATAGAGCAGGATCCGGATCATGTTTATCAAGCCATTTTTCTTTTATTTTGTATTTTTTTCATCAAAAAGCAATGCTATATCAAAACTTGAAATTCACTTTTTTCCATTTTTTTTCAATAACAACAGTTGCTTCGCACGAAATACTATAACTCACAAATCAAAAGTCAAATTACTGTCAAATTTATACACGAATCGTTTGAAGGTTAGTACTAATAAAAAATAATATGGAAATGTAGCCGCCTTGAATCCCGTGGATTAGGACGCGCACAATGCAATCTTTGAACTCATTTAATGTGGTAAATAGCAATTTATTGCAAAAATCTAAGTATATCACATTTCGTTAACTGAAACTAAATTTGTCTGCTTCGCGACCAAAAGCCAAAGAGAACAGCTGATGATAAGTCTTCTTGTTGCTAGCTGATTGGTTGCCAGATGTGTAAAGTCAAACTTCCTCGAGATAATGTCAGCGCCACTCAGCGGCGGAAATAGTTTTTATGATCGCTACAGTATCCCCTTTCCAGAATCGACGTCAAGTTTATGTTGGCTTTGACGTCCGAATTTACGTGCTGGGGGAATGTCATGATGTTGTTCGTCGTCATCTTTTGTAGTATACGCTGGTTTGAGTCGTTCGGTTGAGACGGTCGCATCTTGTCCCTTTATCTTAATAATGAACACATGATCGTTGATTCGTTTAACCACCTCGTGTGGTTCTGTGTAGGGTTGCTCCGACGGCTGTCTGAGTGCATCGAAGACATGAGTGCAAGTGTAGAGGTCCTTGCATTGAAAAAGGCTTCTTTTTATGCGCTAAGCTGTTGCTGTCGGTCGGAAGGGTCGCATGTGCTCACAAAATTTGTTTGGAATGAATTCGTGCGGAACGCGTGGCTGTTCGCCGTAAAGTAATTCGGCGAGTGAAGCTCACAAGTCCTCCTTGTGTGACGTTCGTAATCCTAGTAGGGCAGTTGCAAGTAGTTCTATGCAGAATCTTGGTTGACAGCACATAAGAGCTGATCTGAAGGTTCGGTGCCATCGCTCAATCACACCATTGAACGCAGGATGATAGGTTGTTGTTCTAATTCGTTTCTTTCCGGTCAGATTGGTAGGGGCTCGCAAAGGTGCGCTCTCAAATTGAGCACCTTGGTTGGTTGTCAACGTTTTGAGAGTTCAAAAGCGCGCAACCCAGGTATTGTGAAATGCATTGCTGATTTTGCCCGTAGTCATGTCTTGCATGGGGACTGCTTCTGGCCACCGTGAAAACCTGTCTACCATGGTAAGACAGTGTCGATACCCGTTTACCAATGGCAGAATGACGATGTCGATGTGTACATGATTGAATTCTGCTCGTGCTTCTTTCAGTTTTTCACCTATCAGCCGTCGAGGCCGTTCAAAAACTGGTAGTTCAGTTGTTTCGATGAAATGTGCCACTTGATTAGCTGGTGCTGATGTCTGTATTGTTGTTTTTGTTGAGGACGTGTCATAAGTCGTATGCTGAATGATAGTTGCCGTTGCGGTTGCCTTTGCATGTGTCGTGGATACCCCGGAAACATCAACCAGAGCGATTTGTCCCGGGCTGGAGCAGATAGAATTGTCATCTCATAGCCTTCAGTTTTTTAAATCGATCAAAATCCCGTCATGTGTCAAGAAGTCTGCCCCGATAATTGGTGTAGAGACAGTTGCTACAATAAACTTCCACGTAAATAGACGCTTGTAACCTAAGTGTTTCTTCAAGGATCGTTTACCATACGTCCTAATTGTGGTGTTTTTGGTGGCATATAATGTTAGCATTTGCGGCTGTTGAAGTTGAGCGAAGCGTTTAGGCAGAATCGAGACGGACGATCCGGAGTCAATTAGGAAATTTAAGTGTGACTGCTGATCGGCTATGTGTAGTCTGAATTCTGGAATTTTATCTATGTTGTCTACCACTCCGGTGATGGAAGGCAACTGTCTCAGTTTCCCTGACGCTGATTTGCTTGAAAACGAGCAAGGCTCCGAACACCACTTCACTTTTACGTCAAATCTTTTATGGTTATACCAAGCCTCGTTGTTAGTTGAAGTGCGGTGGCCTCTTGCATCACCTGCAAACCGTGCAAATCAGAGGGGTTGAAATTTTTTGTTGATTTTGTCATCTCAGCGACAACGTTATTAAGCTGACGCTCAATCTTCTCAAGCCATTTGTTGAGTTCCGACGTGTCAGGCGCACCTGCCTGTACTGGTAGTCATTTCATCCACAATGTATTGGAGACAAATCCGAACGTGCGAAATTAGCGTTTTTCGAAGTAGTTGTGACGGTTGTTTTCCATCGAAGTCTGCTGTGAGCAACCGATTTAGCTGTCACTCCTTAGATTCGGAGAATTTGGTGACAAGGTGCCG
Organism: Odontomyia ornata; assembly: GCA_963969285.1. Taxonomy (NCBI): domain Eukaryota; kingdom Metazoa; phylum Arthropoda; class Insecta; order Diptera; family Stratiomyidae; genus Odontomyia; species Odontomyia ornata. The sequence continues at coordinate 31,199,278 of OZ017743.1, forward strand.
TTTGAGCATGTCGTATTTGTTCGTGACTGGTGGCGAACGGATAATGTCAGATACTTGCTGCAGGATATCGATGTCCAGAGCAGCGATGAGCGTGTAATGAAGAGCGTTGTCCGACGATATTTAATTGATGAAAAATTGCGCCCCCACCTGTATAAACCAAAGCGTTGGTTCGCTTCTCTAATATGGTGGCAATTTCACGTTTTTGACAAAAGCAACTTCCGCAGACGGTGGAAAGGTTTATGCTGCATCAACCGGTGGCAACAACTTGGGCGAAGATACCATGTCTTTGCTTGGTTTATATAGCGTGTCGAGTAACGTGTTGTTGTCGCGCCTTGCTGGCGACGGTGTATTTTGAATGGAAATGCCGGTCGTCAAATCGTCAGTCGACATTTTAATGGGTGCTCCCCTAGCCGGGGCTCACGCCGATGATAGGATTACCAGTTGTAGCTGCCTTGAATATCGTGGATTGAGACGATATTCTTATAAAAAGAATCCTTGAATATTCAGAAAGGAAAATCAATGCAAATCCTCCTCTTCTATACTCGACATTAAACCCAGAAACTAATTCAGATTCATTTTCGGCAAAATAGTATTTCTGATCGCCACAGAAAAAATTCTAGTGACGCCATCTATATGTCATTCTATGGACATATTGAATGGACTGTTGAATATGCATCCATATATACATAGATATATATATATATATATATATATATATATATATATATATATATATATATATATATATACATAGATATATATATATATATATATATATATATATATATATATATATATATATATATGTATTTCTATATATATATATATATATATATATATATATATATATATATATATACATATATATATACATATATATATATATATATATATATATATATATATATATATATATATATATATATATATATAATTATATATATATGTATTTCTACATATATATATATATATATATATATATATATATATATATATATATATATATATATATATATATACATATATATATATATACATATATATATATATATATATATATATATATATATATATATATATCGATATATATATATATATATATATATATATATATATATATATATATATATATAGTCGCGTGTTATGATTCGCGGCCAATATTTTTAATGTTCCGGGGAAGTGAAAACGCAATGTCTTTTAATTTAAGTTAAAAGAGTTTATTTCAGTACTTAAAAGTGCACAATTACTTATTAACTATTTCACAATTTTACTAATTTTAATTTTCACTATTAAAAATCTAACACTTGTCCATAAATTTCTATCGCAATTGTCTTCTAAATCACTTCACTAGTACGAAAATCAGTTTTCTATTACTCGAACAATCTCGCTTTCCACACACTACCGCAGTTCCTATCGCGGTGGAATGAATGATTCCCCCCATTCATTCAGCTCGCCTTTATATAGGGTCTCTAGTCATTCAAATCAGTTCTCGTACATTGATGAATTGGCGGGAACATTCCAGCAGCGTAATGAATGGAGCAGTGACTCACTTTCAGACGTTGATTATGGTTATTGGGTTCTCGTGGTTTCGAGTAAATTCGTTTTGTTGATGTTCTTAATTGTTGTGAAAACAATTGCGACGGTAGCTCGCAGAATTATTTGTACATGAAACAATATATATATATATATATATATATATATATATATATATATATATATATATATACATATATATATATATATATATATATATATATATATATATATATATATATATATATATATATATATATATATATAAATATATATATTCCTATAAGTATATATATATATATATATACATATATATAAAGATATATATATATATATATATATATATATATATATATATATATATATATATATATATATATATATATATATATATACATATATATATATATATATATATAAATATATATATATATATGTATATATATATATATATATATATATATATATATATATATATATATATATATATATGTACATATATATATATATATATATATATATATATATATATACATATATATATATATATATATATATATATATATATATATATATATATATATATAAATAATTATATATATATATATATATATATATATATATATATATATATATATGTATATATAGATATATATATATATATATATATATATATATATATATATATATATATATATATATATGTATATATATACGAGTATATGTACTATATATATATATATATATATATATATATATATATATATATATATATATATATATATATATATATATATATATATATATAGTCGCGTGTTATGGTTCGCAGCCAATAATTTTGATGTTCCGGAAAAGTGAAAATGCAATGTCTTGTAAATTAAATTAAAAGAGTTTATTTAATTACTTAAAAATGCACAATCACTTATTTAACTATTTCACAATTTTAATTTTCACTATTAAAAGCCAAACTTTCACTCGTCCTTAAATTTCTATCGCAATTGTCTTCGAAAATCACTTCATAATCAATGAAAATCACTTGTGTATTTCTCGAACAATATCGCTTTTCTATTCGCTTCACACTTTCGCAGTTTTTTTACTATCGCGGTTCTAATGAATCCCCCCATTCATGCAACTCGCCTGTATATAGGGTCTCTAGTCATTCAATCCAGTTCTCGAACATTCGAGCAGCGTTATGAATGGAGCAGTGACTCACATTTAGATGTTGATGCTTGGTGGGCTTTGGAGTACGTTCGTTATGTTGATCATGATTAATGGGTTTTCGAGTACGTTCGTTTTGTTGATCATGATCTTCTTAACGATTGTGAAAAGAATTGCGACGGTAACTCGCAAAATTATTCATACATGTAACACACTCCCTCCTTAGTTCTTTTTGCCCCGAAAAGATGTGTCACCAGCTCTAGTCAATTCTCCCTGGATGAAGAATGGGGCAAGACGGTCCAGGTGCACGATTTTCATCTGGGCTCTCGGCTTACGGTATTCCTGTATGCGGTATACGACGCCGTTGATCCGCTTTGTAACTCGGTATGGTCCCTCCCAATCATGTTACAACTTTGGAGACCTACCCTATCGCCGTTGCGGGTTATACAGCCATACCAAGTCATCCTGCTGGAAGCCAGTAGAATTAGCCTTTAGATCATACCTGGTCTTTACGTGGTCAGTAGCCGATTCGAGGTGTTTTCGCACTATCCGATGTATCTGGTTCATACGTTGCCTTAGCTCACTTAAGTACTCCGAGATCGTTTGGGGTTTCTCAGGGGGTGTTCCGAACTTTATATCAGCTGGCAGACGAATAGTCTTTCTAAAAATGATTTTAGCTGGGGCTTGACCCGTTGATGCATGTTCGGCAGCTCTGTACGCCATCAAAAATGGTGGGATATGTCGGTCCTAGTCCCTTTGGTTCTCGTCAACCATCTTGGCTAGATGTTTATTGAGAGTGCCGTTGAAACGTTCGACCATTCCATCGGATTCGGGATGCAGCGGTGTTGTCCTTGTATTCTCAGCAAATCGCACATTTCGCCAAAAACTAGTGACTCAAAGTTTCGGCCTTGATCCGAATGTAGTTCGCCAGGTACGCCGTACCTACTGACCCAATTTAACACCAGCAGTTGCTCGTTCCCACTCATCCCAGTGATTTATCCAAGCGGTGGCTTCAAACTGGGTTTTGTAAATACTCCAGACCGTTTGCCCGTCGAATATTGGTGCTTGCACGTTTCTGGATGTGCTTTGTGCTGCGGCTATAAGCGGAGCTGGTGAGGTGGTTACTACTACCTTCACTGCTTCCAATTCCTTTTTCATGGTTGGTTCTCTCCTCTACCTGGCTGATTTCATGGTTGATTCTCTCCTCGACCCGGTATACCTTTTCCTTGACGCACATAATTTGGTTGTTGAGACTACTGAGCTCCGCTTTTATTTCGGTAGACTGTTTTTCCTTCCTTTCCCTTCAAATCAGTTGACTGTTTCTCCAGCTTCTGTGCGATGTCTGCCTTGATCTCGAACGCTTGTTGGTCTAGCTTCGCAGTTAGACTGGATGACTGTTCATTTAGCTTCGCTGATTGTTCATCTAGCTTCGCAGTTAGACTGGATGACATCAGCATCATTATTTGCACTAGCGCATTTCCTGGCTCCTTTGAATTTGGAGTTTTTGCTTCTCCACCTCCTATGCCTTTTCCCCATCTGAGCGCTCACCCGAATCCAGATTCATGCCTTTCGACTCGATCGCGTCACGCAAGCGTGCAATCAGTATGGTCTTTGTACCTTTTGTGGCCAGGTTTCGCTGTTCCAATTCCTCCTTGAGCTCCGATATGGTCAATTGATCAATTTTTAGAGGAAAATTTCTTGATATTTTTATTGTTTCGGCTATTTTTCCATCAGTATTCACGTGAATTTATACTATTGTGCACTTTAAAAATGTTTAAACGTTTTCACTTCCAAAATTTTTTATTCCACTTCTGACACCACTGTCGCGTGTTATGGTGCGGGGCAAATAATTTTAATGTTCCGGGAAAGTGAAAACGCAATGTCTTTTAAATTAAAAGAGTTTATTTACTAAAAATGCACAATCACTAATTTAACTATTTCACAACTTGTCTATTAATTTTTATTTCAACACTTCACAACCAATATCGCTCTTAATTCACACTCCACACTATCGCAGTTTACTATATCGCGGTTGCAATGGATTCCCCATTCATTCAGCTCGCCTTTATATAGGGTCTCTAGTCATTCAATCCATTTCTCGTCCATTGTCGATTTACCTGGAATAATTGAGAAGCTTAATGAATGGGCAGTGAGGTCACTTTCAGATGTTGATCATGCTTGGGTTCTCGTGGTTTCGAGTAAATTCATTTGTTGATGTTCTTAATGGTTGTGAAAGCAATTGTGACAGTAGCTCGCAGAATTATTGGTACATGTAACAATATATATATATATATATATATATATATATATATATATATATATATATATATATATATATATATATATATATATATATATATATATATATATATATGTGTGTATATATATATATATATATATATATATATATATATATATATATATGTCTACATATATATATATATATATATATATATATATATATATATATATATATATATATATATATATAAATAAATATATATTGTCGCATGTGTTGGTTCGCGGCCAAAAATTTAAACGTTCCGGGAAAGTGAAAACGCAATGTCTTTTGATTTAAGTTAAAAGAGTTTATTTAATTACAAAAATGCACAATAATCAGTTTAACACTTTCACTAATTTTTAATTTTCACTACTAAAAAAATCTATTACTTGTCCATAAATTTCTTATCGCAATTGTCTTCTAAATCACTTCACTATTACGAAACACACTATCGCAGTTCTTATCGCGGTCGAATGAATGATCCCCCCATTCAATCAGCTCGCCTTTATATAGGGTCTCTAATCATTCTACTCAGTTCTCGTACATTGATGAATAAGCGGGAATATTCCAGCAGCGTAATGAATGGGCAGTGACTCACTTTCAGATGTCAATAATGCTTGTTGGGTTCTCGTGGTTTCGAGTGAATTCATTTGCTGATGTTCTTAATGATTGTGAAAACAATTGCGACAGTAGCTCGCAGAACTATTTGCGCATGTAACACTGCCCCCACCTGAGTTCTTTTCGCCCCGAAAAGATGTGTCGCTATTTGTAGTCAATTCTCCCTGGGTGTAATATGGGGCAAGACGGTCCAGATGCACGATTTTCATTTTGGCTCTCGGCTTACGATGTTCCTGTATTCGGTATACGACGTCGTTGATTCGCTTTGTAACTCGGTATGGTCCCTCCCAATTATGTTGCAACTTTGGAGACCTACCCTTTCGCCGTTGCGGGTTATATAGCCACAAAAAGTCATCTTGCTGGAAGCCAGTAGAAATTGCCTTTAGATCATACCTGGTCTTCATGCGGTGTAGAAGCCGATTCGAGGTGTTTTCGCACTGTCCGATGTATCTGGTTCAACCGCTGTCTTAGATCACTTGCGAACTCCGAGATCGTTTGGGGTTTCTCAGGGGGTGTTCCGAACTTTAAATCGGCTGGTAGACGAATAGTCTTTCCAAAAATGACTTTGGCTGGGGCTTGGCCCTTCGATGCATGTTCGGCAGCTCTGTACGCTACTACAAATAGTGGGATGTGTCTGTCCCAGTCCTTTTGGTTCTCGTCAACCATTTTGGCCAGGTGTTTATTGAGCGTGACGTTGAAAAGTTCGACCATTCCATTGGATTGGGATGCAGCGGTGTTGCCCTCGTTTTCCGTATTCTCAGAAGCTCGCACATTTCGCTAAAAACTAGTGACTCAAAGTTTCGGCCTTGATCCGAATGTAGTTCGCAAGGCACGCCGTACCTACTGACCCAATTTAACACTAGCTGTTCAGCTGCAGTAGTTGCTTCTTGGTTGGGAATGGGGTTGACCTCGGGCCACTTGCTGAAATAATCGGCTATAAACAGCGTGTATCGATTTCCCCATTCAGATTCAGGAAAGGGCCCTGCGATGTCAACAGAAATCCTTTCAAACGGTATCCCCACGTTATAGGTTTGCATTTGTCCGCTCCTTTGACGGAAGCGCAAATTGTGCATCTGCGGCACCAGTCCTCTACGTCTTCTCGAGCGTGGAGCCAGTAGAACCTTTCCCGCAATTTCGCTAAGGTCTTGTTAACACCAAGGTGGCCTCCCGAGGATCCTTCATGCATTTCCTTAACCACATCGTAGATTCGGCTTTTCGGAAGTAAAGTTTGCATCCTATAGGAGCTGCCATCCACCGTTTCCCATTTCCGCTTGAGTACGCCACCCTCCACCTGAAGGGAGTTCCATTGTGCCCAATAGCTTTTCAGGTTTGCGCCATGCATCGAAACGTCCTTCCACTCAGGCCGCCCAGTCGTCTCCTTCCATACGAGCAATGGTCCGATGTCTTCATCGGCTAACTGGGCATTTCGAATCTCCTCCGGTGACCAACCTTCATCGAATTCGGGCGCCATTAATCGCAGATCTACGGGCGGTTCCTTTTCCTCCATCCGTCGGCAGTGCTTGCAGTTAGCTGGACATGGATGGCGGGATAGAGCGTCAGCATTTCCATGAACTCCGCCCTTCCGATGAACAATTTCGTAGTCGTATGACTGCAATCTTTCGACCCATCTCGCAACTTGTCCCTCGGGGTTTTTGAAGTTGAGCAGCCATCTCAGCGATGCATGGTCCGTTCGGAGAACAAATTTCTGGCCATATAGGTGTATGTGAAAATGCTTGGTGGCCTCTATTACAGCCAAAAGCTCCTTCCTGGTCACGCAGTAGTTCCTCGTACTTTTTGAAAGAACTCGACTGTAATATGAGAGGACTCTTTCTTCGCCATCAATCTGCTGAGAGAGTACAGCTCCAATACCGCCGTTGCTTGCATCGGTGTCAACTACAAACATTTTTCCGGGCTTCGGATATGCCAGCACGGGTGATTCACACAGCGTCTCCTTCAGGGACTCAAAGGCTGTCTGGCATTGTTCATTCCAGACATACGGGTGATTTTTCTCGGTCAGCTGATGGAGAGACTTAGCTATTTTGGCAAAGTCTTTGACGAATCTTCGATAGTAGGTTGCCAGACCCAGAAAACTTCGTAGTTGGGGCTTGTTGTTTGGTGTTGGCCAGCTTTTCACGGGTTCGATTTTCTCTGGGTCTGTTTTGACACCTTCTGCTGATACGACGTGTCCCAGGTATTGTAATTCAGCTGCGAAAAGGGTACACTTGTCGGGACTAAGTTTCAAATTCGCCAGCCGCATTCGGGAGAAAACCTCTTCTAAGTTCCGCACATGCTCTTTGAATGTTCTCCCGATGACGATGATGTCATCTAGGTACACTAAGCAGGTTTTCCAGGTTAGACCACGTAGCACGTATTCCATCAGGCGTTCGAAAGTCGCTGGAGCATTGTAAAGCCCTAACGGCATCACCACAAATTGCCACAATCGGGTCCCAGCTGAAAATGCGGTGTTCTCTCGGTCCTTCTTGTCGATTTCTACCTGCCATTAGCCACTCTTGAGATCGAGTGTAGAAAACCATTTTGCGTCGGCCAAAGTGTCCATGTTGTCATCGATGCGTGGAAGCGGGCAACTATCTTTCTAAGTGACATCGTTAAGCTGCCTATAGTCGACACAAAAACGAGTGCTATCATCCTTTTTCTTTACTAGAACTACAGGCGCGGCCCATGGACTGACAGAAGGTTCAATAACGCCTTGTTTTTCCATGTCCGTGATCAACGCGCTCACTTCTCCTTCTGTGGCTATAGGAAAACGCCTCGGAGCTTGTCGAATCGGCTTGGCTCCCTGTGTATCTATGACGTGAGCTACCATACTCGTTCGGCCTTGGTCATCCGGGCTTGTTGAGAAGATGTCACTGTACTTGGTGACCAGATCAGGGGCTCGTTTGAATAGCTGCACTGGCAATGTGTCTTGCTTTAATATGGCAGACGTGGATTCCCGGGCTTTGTCTGCTTCTTGACTCCTTTTCCAATGATGGTCGTGGGTGGCTTCCAAAGAGGTGATCGTGGAAACAGGCTGGCAGCTTCCGATGACTTCTCCCGCTTTGATGCTCGTGGTTGAGTCTGCGGTGTTAAGGAATCCAACTGGCACGTATCCGTTCCTTATAGATCTTACAAGACTTCGTCCTACAAACAAACTGCGCAATGCGGACATCTTCATTGGCTCTATCGCTGGTCTCCAGAATCACCATTAAACTTGGCTCATACAATGCTTTCAGAAGAATTTGGCACATACTACTACATTCATCTTGGGACTTTCGACGTGCGGATCCTCCATCAATACTTCGACATTCTGCCATTTGAATAGCCGTTTGCCCAAATCGAATGTGATTCCATGTGGTCGCAGAAAATCCATTCCGACAATGCAGTCATCCATAATGTTCGCGACCAGAAAATCATGTCGGAACTCAAAGTCTCCCAACTTTATCTGGAGGTTAGTATCACCATGGACAGGTGTAGTTTCTCCCGTTGCTGTCCTTAGTGAGAAAATTCTGACCTTGTAAAGTACTTGTTGCCTACACGTTCTCGTCGGATACGGATTGTACCAGTGTCGATTGTTATGGTGCAATGTTCTCCGTCAACTTGACGTGGAAGGTGTACGTCCGCTTCTCAGTAATGTAGTCTTGACACGGTGATGGTGGTGCTGGGGACGTTGATCCTCCTAGCCAACCTCTGCCCCACGAAGTTGGCTCTTACATGTTTCCCGACCCCTCAGTTTGAAGGGCTTCCATTCTGGGCTCCTGACTCGGTTTGGATCTCCTCCTACCTGCGTCGAGGAAGAGGTTTTCCTGGTCGAGGAGAAGGTCAGCCAGGTTGAGGAGAGAATCAACTTTGAGATCAGCCAGGTCGAAGAGAGAATGAGCCATGAGATGGAAAAAGTGAAAAAAGATTCGAAGCAGTGAAGGCAGTAGTAACCACCTCACCAGCCGCACTTGTAACCGCTGCACACAGCATATCCAGAAATGCGAAAGCACCAATATTTGACGGGCAAACGGTCTGGAGTATTTACAAGTTTGAAGCCGCCGCTAGGACAAATCCCTGGAATGAGCAGGAAAGAGCAACAGCATTAATTCTTGCCCTACGAGGACCAACTGCCGAGCTTTTATAGACTATCACCGTTGAGTTGCACTCAAACTCGGTTGCTATAATGAATGCGCTCGACATGCGTTATAGAGACGATCATCTAAAGCAGATTTATCAGTCACAACTTGGGCATCGGATGCAGAAGTCTGGCGAAACTTTACAGCAGCTAGGACAAGTCATTGAGCGACTGGCACTTTTGGCTTACCCAGCCAACGACCCAGAACATCGAAGTAACGCAGCGAAAGAAGCATTAATCAGCGCATTAACAGACCAGAAATTGAAACATGCCGTGCTTTAAGCTCAAAAGCAAACAGTTAAGGTCGCATTGGCTTATAGTCTGAACTTTGAGGCAGCAAAAAATGTGAGCCGTACCACTGCCCGGGTCCGCGAAGTAGTGACAGACAAGTGCAGGTGTCAGCGAGACCCGCATGTAAACGGTGCGCCTAGATGCTGGAATCGCAGAGAGAAGGAGCACCTGCAAAGAGACTGCAAGAAGCAAAGAAAACAGAGCTATTGTCCAGGGTGTGCAGCTAGGAGGAGATCCAGACCGAGTCAGGAGCTCAGAATGGAAGCCCTTCAAACTGAGGGGTCAGGAAATATGTAAGAGCCAACTTCGTGGGGCAGAGGTTGGCTAGGAGGATCGACGTCCCCCGCACCACCATCACCGTGTCAAGACTACATTACTGAGAAGCGGACTTACGCCTTCCGGGTCAAGTTGACGGAGAACATTCCAACATAATAATCGACACTGGTATAACCCGATCGAGTATCCGACGAGAACGTGTAGGCAAAAACTACTTTACAAGGGCAGAATTTTCTCACTAAGGACAGCAACGGGAGAAACTGCACGTATCCATGGAGATATTAACCTCCACATAAAGTTGGGAGACCTTGCGTTCCGACATGATTTTCTGGTCGTGAACATTATGGATGACTGCATTGTCGGAATGGATTTTCTGTGACCACATGGAATCACATTTGATTTGGGCAAACGGCTATTCAAATGCAGGATCCGCACGTCCAAATTCCCAAGATGAATGTAGTAGTATGTGCCAAATTCTTCTGAAAGCATTGTATGGGCAAAGCTTGATGGTGATTCTGGAGACCAGTGATCTTATCTGATAGAGCCAACGAAGATGTCCGCATCGCGCAGTTTGATTGTAGGAAGAAGCCTTGTAAGATCTATAAGGAACGGATACGTGCCAGTTGGATTCCTTAACACCGCAGACTCAACCACGAGCATAAAAGCGGGAGAAGTCATCGGAAGCTGCCAGCCTGTTTCCACGATCACCTCCTTGGAAGCCACTCACGATCATCATTGGAAAAGGAGTCAAGAAGCAGACAAAGCCCGGAAATCCACATCCGCAATATTGAAGCAAGTCAAACTGCCAGTGCAGCTATTCAAGCGAGCCTCTGATCTGGTCACCAAATACAGTGACTTCTTCTCAACAAGCGCGGATGACCAAGGCCGAACGAGTATGGTAACTCATGTCATAGATACAAAGGGAGCTAAGCCAATTCGACAAGCTCCGAAATGTCTTCCTATATCCAAACAAGGAGAAGTGACCGCACTGATCTCGGACATGAAAAAACAAGGCGTTTTCGAACCTTCTGTCAGTCCAAGGGCCGTGCCAGTTGTTCTGATAAAGAAAAAGGATGGTAGCACTCGTATTTGTGTCAACTCTAGGCAGCTTAACGAGGTCTCCAAGAAAAAAAATTACGCGCTCCCAAGTATCGATGACATCATGGATACTTTAGTCGACGCAAAATGGTTTTCTACACTCGATCTCAAGAGTAGCTACTAGCAGGTAGAAATCGACAAGAAGGACAGAGAGAAAACCGCATTTTCAGTTGGGACCGGATTGTAGCAATTTTCCGGTGATGCCATTTGGCCTTTGCAATGCTCCAGCCACTTTCGAACGCTTAATGGAATACGAACTACGAGGCTGACCTTGAAAACCTACTTGGTGTACCTAGATGACATCATTGTCATCGGGAAAATATTCCAGGAGCATGTGCGGAACTTAGAAGAGGTTGTCTCCCGATCCGACTGGTGAATTTGAGACTTAGTCCCGACAAGTGTACCCTTTTCACAGCTGAAGTAAAATACCTGGGACAGGTTGTATCAGCAGAAGGGGCCAAAATAGACCCTGAGAAAATTGAAGGCGTGGAAAGCTGGCCAACACCAAACAACAAGCGCCAACTACGAAGTTTTCTGCGTCTGCAAAATTACTTTTGAAGATTCGTCAAAGACTTTGCCAAAATAGCTAAGTGTCTCCATCACCTAACCGAGAAAAATCATCCGTATATCTGGAATGAACAATGCCAGGTAGCCTTTGAGTCCCTGAAGGAGAAGTTCCGTAAATTACCCGTGCTGGCATATCCGAAGCCCGGAAAAATGTTTGTAGTTGACACCGATGCGAGCAACGGTGGTATCGGAGCTGTAGCCTCCCAGGAGATCGATGGCGAAGAAAGAGTCCTCTCGTATTTCAGTCTAGTTCTCTTAAAAAGTGAGAGGGACTACTGCGTGACCAGGAAGGAGCTATTGGCTATAAAAGAGGCCACCAAGCAGCTCCACAAGTACCTATATGGTCAGAAATTTGTTCTCCGAATGGACCATGCATCGCTGAGATGGCTGCTCAACTTCAAAAACCTTGAGGGACAAGTTGCGAGATGGATCGAAAGATTGCAGTCATATGACTACCAAATTGTTCATCGGAAGGGCGGAGTTTATGGAAATGCTGATGCCCTATCTCGTCGGCCATGTCCAGCTAACTGCAAACATTGCCGACGGATTGAGGAAAAGGAACCGCCCGTAGATCTGCGATTGATAACGGCCGAATTCGATGAAGGTTGGTCACCGGAGGAGATTCGAAATGCTCAGTTAGCCGATGAAGACATCGGACCATTGCTCGTATGGAAGGAGACAACTGGGCGACCTGAGTGGAAAGACGTTTCATTGCATGGCACAACGCTGAAAAGCTATTGGGCACAATGGAACTCCCTTCAGGTGGAGGGTGGCGTACCCAAGCGGAAATGGGAAATGGCGGATGGCAGCTCCTATAGGATGCAAACAATACTTTCCAAAAGCCGAATCCACGATATGGTTAAGGAAATGTATGAACGATCCTCAGGAGGCCGACTTGGTGTTAACAAGACCTTAGCGAAATTGCGGGAAAGGTTTTACTGGCTCCACGCTCGAGAAGACGTAGAGGACTGGTATCGTAGATGCACGATTTGCGCTTTCGTCAAAGGTCCAAAGCGACGACTGAGAGGACAAATGCAAACCTACAACGTGGGTGCACCATTTGAAAGGATTGCTGTTGACATCGTATGACCCTTTCCTGAGTCCGAATGGGGAAATCAATACACGCTGGTTGGGGCCGATTATTTCAGCAAGTGGCCCGAGGTCTACCCCATTCCCAGCCAGGAAGCAACTACTGTAGCCGAACAACTAGTGGTAAATTGGGTCAGAAGGTACGGCGTACCTTGTGAACTACATTTGGATCTAGGCTGAAACTTCGAGTCGCTAGTTTTTGGCAAAATGTGCAAGCTGCTGGGAATACAGGAAACGAGAACAACACCACTGCCTCCCCAATCTGATGGAATGGTCGAACGTTTCAACGGCACTCTCAATAAACACCTGGCCAAGATGGTTGACGAGAACCAAAGGGACTAGGACCGACACATCTCACTATTTTTCATGGCACACAGAGCTGCCGAACATGCATCGACGTGCCAAGCCCCAGCCAAAGCAATTTTTGGAAAGACTATTCGTCTGCCAGCTGATATAAAGTTCGAGACACCTCCCGAGAAAACCTAAACCATCTCGGAGTACGCAAGTGAGCTAAGGCAACGTTTGAACCAGATATATCGGACAGTGCGAAAACACCTCGAATCGGCTTCTAAACCGCTTAAGACCAGGTATGATCTAAAGGCAAATGCCACTGGCTTCCAGCTAGATGACTTGGTGTGGCTATATAACCCGCAACGGCGAGAGGGTAGGTCTCCAAAGTTGCAACATAATTGGGAGGGACAATACCGAGTTGCAAAGCGAATCACCGACGTCGTCTACCGAATACAGGAACATCGTAAGGCAAGAGCCAAAATGAAATTCGTGCACCTGGACATCCAGGGAGAATCGACTAGAACTATCGACACATCTTTTTGGGGCGAAAAGAACTGAGTTGGGGGCAGTGTTACATGTACAACTAATTCTGCGAGCTACTGTCACAATTTTTTCACAACTATTAAGAACCTCATGATCAACAAGGTGATTTTACTCGAAACCACCAAGCATGATCAACATTTGAAAGTGAGTCACTGCTCCATTCATTAAGCTGCTCGAATATACCAGATACCTATCAGCAGAACATTCACCAATGTACGGGAAATGGGTTGAACGGCTGGAAACCCTATATAAAGGCGAGCTGAATGAATGGGGGGATTATTCATTACAACCGCGATAATGAAAACTGCGATAGAGTGGAGCGCGACGTAAAGGCGATATTGGTTGAGTGATTGTGAAGTGGTTTTAGAAGACAATTGCGATAGAAATTGATTGAAAAGTGGAAGTTAGACTTTTATTAGTGAAATAAAAATTGGGCATTCTTTTAAATAAACTCTTCTAATTTAATTTAAAAGACATTGCGTTTTGACTTTCCCGGTACATTAAAATTATTGGCCGCGAAACTTAACACGCGACAATATATATACTCGGATATATATATATATATATATATATATATATATATATATATATATGTATATATATATAGATATTTAGATATATATATATATATATATATATATATATATATATATATATATATATATATATATATATACACATGTATATATATATGTATATATATATATATATATATACACATTTATATATGTAAATGTATATATATATATATATATATATATATATATATATATATATATATATAAATATATATATATATATATATATATATATATATATATATATATATATATATATATATATATTTATATAGATATATATATATATATATATATATATATATATATATATATATATATATATATATATATATGTGCAATATATGTACGTATATGTACATATATATATATATATATATATATATATATATATATATATATATATATATATATATATATATATATTGTCGCGTGTTATTTGGTTCGCGGCCAATAATTTTAATGTTCCGGGAAAGTGAAAACGCAATGTCTTTTAATTTAAGTTAAAAGTGTTTATTTAATTAAATAAAAAGCACAATAATCAGTTAACACTTTTCACTAATTTTAATTGTCACTATTAAAATTTTCTAACACTTGTCCATAAATTTATTATCGCAATTGTCTTCTAAATCACTTCACTATTACAAAAATCACTTTTCTACTACTCGAATAATTTCGCTTCCCACACACAAACGCAGTTCTTATCGCGGTCGAATGAATGATTCCCCCCATTCATTCAGCTCGCCTTTATATAGGGTCTCTACCTATTCACCCATTTCTCGCACATTGGCGAACGTGCTACCTGGTAGATTCGAGCAAATTCATCAATGGAGTGACGTCACTTGCAGATGTTGATCATGCTTGTTGGGTTCTCGTAGTTTCGAGTGAATTCGTGTTCTTCATTGTTGTGAAAACAATTGCGACAGTAGCTCGCAGAATTATTTGTACATGTAATTATTTGTACATGTAACACTGCCCCCACCTCAGTTCTTTTCGCCCCGAAAAGATGTGTCGCTATTTGTAGTCAATTCTCCCTGGGTGTAATATGGGGCAAGACGGTCCAGATGCACGATTTTCATTTTAGCTCTCGGCTTACGATGTTCCTGTATTCGGTATACGACGTCGTTGATTCGCTTTGTAACTCGGTATGGTCCCTCCCAATTATGTTGCAACTTTGGAGACCTACCCTTTCGCCGTTGCGGGTTATAAAGCCACACCAAGTCATCTTGCTGGAAGCCAGTAGAATTAGCCTTTAGATCATACCTGGTCTTCATGCGGTCAGCAGCCGATTCGAGGTGTTTTCGCACTGTCCGATGTATCTGGTTCAACCGTTGTCTTAGATCACTTGCGTACTCCGAGACCGTTTGGGGTTTCTCAGGGGGTGTTCCGAACTTTATATCGGCTGGCAGACGAATAGTCTTTCCAAAAATGACTTTGGCTGGGGCTTGGCCCGTCGATGCATGTTCGGCAGCTCTGTACGCCATCAAAAATAATGGGATATGTCGGTCCCAGTCTCTTTGGTTCTCGTCAACCATCTTGGCAAGGTGTTTATTGAGCGTGCCGTTGAAACGTTCGACCATTCCATCGGATTGGGGATGCAGCGGTGTTGTCCTCGTTTTCCGTATTCCGAGCAGCTCGCACATTTCGCCAAAAACTAGTGACTCAAAGTTTCGGCCTTGATCCGAATGTAATTCGCAAGGTACGCCGTACCTACTGACCCAATTTAACACTAGCTGTTCAGCTACGGTAGTTGCTTCCTGGTTGGGAATGGGGTAGACCTCGGGCCACTTGCTGAAATAATCGGCTACAACCAGCGTATATCGATTTCCCCAATCGGTTTCAGGAAAGGGTCCTGCGATGTCAACAGCAATCCTCTCAAACGGTACCCCCACGTTATAGGTTTGCATTTGTCCTCTCAGTCGTCGCTTTGGGCCTTTGACGGAAGCGCAAATTGTGCATCTGCGACACCAGTCCTCTACGTCTTCTCGAGCGTGGAGCCAGTAGAACCTTTCCCGCAATTTCGCTAAGGTCTTGTTAACACCAAGGTGGCCTCCCGAGGATCCTTCATGCATTTCCTTTACCACATCGTGGATTCGGCTTTTGGGTAGTATAGTTTGCATCCTATAGGAGCTGCCATCCGCCGTTTCCCATTTCCGCTTGAGTATGCCACCCTCTACCTGAAGGGAGTTCCATTGTGCCCAATAGCTTTTCAGGGTTGCGCCATGCATCGAAACGTCCTTCCACTCCGGTCGCCCAGTCGTCTCCTTCCATACGAGCAATGGTCCGATGTCTTCATCGGCTAGCTGGGCATTTCGAATCTCCTCCGATGACCAACCTTCATCGAATTCGGCCGTTATCAGTCGCAGATCAACGGGCGGTTCCTTTTCCTCAATCCGTCGGCAATGCTTGCAGTTAGCTGGACATGGGCGACGAGATAGGGCGTCAGCATTTCCATGAACTCCGCCCTTTCGATGAACAATTTCGTAGTCGTACGACTGCAATCTTTCGATCCATCTCGCAACTTGTCCCTCGGGGTTTTTGAAGTTAAGTAGCCATCTCAGCGATGCATGGTCCGTTCGAAGAACAAATTTCTGGCCATATAGGTACTTGTGGAACTGCTTGGTGGCCTCTATTATAGCCAATAGCTCCTTCCTGGTCACACAGTAGTTCCTCTCACTTTTTGAAAGAACTCGACTGTAATACGAGAGGACTCTTTCTTCGCCATTGATCTGCTGGGAGAGTACAGCTCCAATACCGCCGTTGCTTGCATCAGTGTCAACTACAAACATTTTCCCGGGTTTCGGATACGCCAGCACGGGTGATTCACACAGCTTTTCCTTCAGGGTCTCAAAGGCTGTCTGGCATTGTTCGTTCCAGACATACGGACGATTTTTCTCGGTTAGCTGATGGAGACACTTAGCTATTTTGGCAAAGTCTTTGACGAATCTTCGATAGTAGGTTGCCAGACCCAGGAAAGTTCGTAGTTGGCGCTTATTGTTTGGTGTTGGCCAGCTTTTCACGGCTTCAATTTTCTCAGGGTCTGTTTTGACCCCTTCAGCTGATACGACATGTCCCAGGTATTTTACTTCAGCTGCGAAAAGGGTACACTTGTCGGGACTAAGTTTCAAATTTGCCAGTCGCAGTCGGGAGAAAACCTCTTCTAAGTTCCGCACATGCTCTTCGAACGTTCTCCCGATGACGATGATGTCATCTAGGTACACCAAGCAGGTTTTCCAGGTTAGACCACGTAGCACGTATTCCATCAAGCGTTCGAAAGTGGCTGGAGCATTGCAAAGCCCAAACGGCATCACCACGAATTGCCACAATCCGGTCCCAACTGAAAATGCGGTCTTCTTTCGGTCCTTCTTGTCAATTTCTACCTGCCAGTAGCCACTCTTGAGATCGAGTGTAGAAAACCATTTTGCGTCGGCTAAAGTGTCCATGATGTCATCGATGTGTGGGAGCGGGTAACTATCTTTCTTAGTGACGTCGTTAAGCTGCCTATAGTCGACACAAAAGCGAGTGCTACCATCCTTTTTCTTTACTAGAACTACAGGCGCGGCCCATGGACTTACAGAAGGTTCAATAATGCCTTGTTTTTCCATGTCCGAGATCAGCGCGCTCACTTCTCCCTGTTTGGCTATAGGGAGACGTCTTGGTGCTTGTCGAATCGGCTTGGCTCCCTGTGTATCTATGACGTGAGTTATCAAACTCGTTCGGCCTTGGTCATCCGGGCTTGTTGAGAAGATGTCACTGTACTTGGTGACCAGATCAGAGGCTCGCTTGAAGAGCTGCACCGGCAATTTGGCTTGCTTCAATATTGCAGACGTGGATTCCCGGGCTTTGTCTGTGTCTTGCCTCCTTTTCCAATGATGGCCGTGAGTAGCTTCCAAAGAGGTGATGGTGGAAACAGGCTGGCAGCTGCCGATGACTTCTCCCGCTTTGATGCTCGTGGTTGAGTCTGCGGTGTTAAGGACTCTAACCGGCACATATCCGTTCCTTAAAGAACTTACAAGGCTTCGTCCTACAATCAAACTGCGCAATGCAGATGTCTTCGTTGGCTCTATCAGATAAGATTGGTGGTCTCCAGAATCACCATCAAGCTTGGCCCATACAATGCTTTCGGAAGAATTCGGTACATCAGTGTCAGTACATACCACTACATTCATCTTGGGGACTTGGACGCTGGGATCCTCCATCAGTACTTCGACATTCTGCCATTTCAATACACGTTGGCCCAAGTCCAACGTGATTCCATGTGGTCGCAGAAAATCCATTCCGAGAATGCAGTCATCCATAATGTTCGCGACCAGAAAATTATGTCGGAACACAAGGTCTCCCAACTGTATCTGGAGGTTGACCTCTCCATGAACAGGTGCAGTTTCTTCCGTAGCTGTCCGTAGTGAGAAAATTCTGCGCTTGTGAAGTTGTTGCTGTCTAACTAGGTCTGGTCGGATAATCGATCGGGTTGCACCAGTGTCGATTGTTATGGTGCAGTGTTCTCCGTCAATTTGACCCGGAAGACATAAGTCCGCTTCTCCACGATGTAGTCTTGACACGGTGATGGTGGTGCTGGGGACGTCGATCCTCCTAGCCAACCTCTGCCCCACGAAGTTGGCTCTTACATGTTTGCCGACCCCTCTGTTTGAAGGGCTTCCATTCTGGGCTCCTGACTCGGTCTGGATCTCCTCCTAGCTGCACACCCTGGACAATAGCTCGGTTTTCTTCGCTTCTTGCAGTATCTTTGTAGGTGCCCCTTCTCTCCACAATTCCAGCATCTAGGCGCACCATTTACATGCGGGTCTCGCTCAATTTGCACGCGCTCGCACCTGCACTCGTCTGTCACTACCTCACGAACCCGGGCAGTGGTACGAGTCACATTTTTCGCTGCCTCAAAGTTCAGACTATAAGCCAATGCGTCCTTAACCGTTTGCTTTTGAGCTAAACGCACGGCTTGTTGCAATTCCGGGTCCTTTAGTGCGCTGATGAATGCTTCTGTCGCTGCATCATCTCGATGTTCTGGGTCGTAGGCTGGGCAAGCCAAAGGTGCCAGTCGCTCAATGTCTTGGGCTAGCTGCTGTAGGGTTTCACCAGACTTCTGCACCCGATGCCTTAGCTGTGACCGATAAATCTGCTTTAGATGATCGTCTCCATAACGCATGTCGAGCGCATTCATTATAGCATTCGGGTTTGAGTGCAATTCAACGGGGATCGTCTGCAACAGCTCGGCAGCTGGGCCTCTTAGAGCAAGAATCAATGCAGTTGCTCGTTCCTGCTCATTCCAGTGATTTATGCGAGCGGCTGCTTCGAACTTGGTTTTGTAAATAGTCCAGACCGTTTACCCATCGAATATTGGTGCTTGCACATTTCTGGATGAGCTTTGCGCTGCGGTTATAATTGGGGCTGGTGAGGCGGTTACAACTGCCTTCGCTGCTTCTAATTCTTTTTTCACTTTTTCCATCTCATGGTTTATTCTCTCTTCGACCTGGCTGACCTTTCCCTCGACCTGGCTGACCTTTTCCTCGACCTGGTAAACCTTTTCCTCGACCTGGTCAACCTTTTCCTCGACGCCTTTTATTTGTTTGTTCAGATGGCTGAGCTCCGCTTTTATTTCGGTTGACTGTTTCTCCAGCTTCTGTGTGATGTCTGCCTTGATTTCGAACGCTTGTTGGTCCAGCTTCACTGATTGTTCATTTAACTTCGCTGATTGTTCATCAAGCTTCGCAGTCAGACTGGATGACATTAGCATCAACATTTGCATCAGCGCATTTTCTGACTCCTTTGATTTTGGTGTGTCCACTTCTCCACCTTCTGCGCCTTTTTCCGCATCTGAGAGCTCACCCGAATCCAGATTCACGCCTTCCGACTCGATCGCGTCACGCAAGCGTGCAATCAGTATGGCCTTTGTACCTTGTGTGGCCAGATTCCGCTGTTCCAACTCCTCCTTGAGCTCCGATATGGTCAATTCATTTATTTTTAAGTTTAAGCTTCGTGGCATTTTTAATGTTTCTTTAAATTTTACTATTGTGCACTATAAAAATGTTCAAATTTTCACTTTCAAAATTTTTCTTTCGCACTTCTTGACACCACTGTCGCGTGTTATTTGGTTCGCGGCCAATAATTTTAATGTTCCGGGAAAGTGAAAACGCAATGTCTTTTAATTTAAGTTAAAAGTGTTTATTTAATTAAATAAAAAGCACAATAATCAGTTAACACTTTTCACTAATTTTAATTGTCACTATTAAAATTTTCTAACACTTGTCCATAAATTTATTATCGCAATTGTCTTCTAAATCACTTCACTATTACAAAAATCACATTTCTACTACTCGAATAATTTCGCTTCCCACACACAAACGCAGTTCTTATCGCGGTCGAATGAATGATTCCCCCCATTAATTCAGCTCGCCTTTATATAGGGTCTCTACCTATTCACCCATTTCTCGCACATTGGCGAACGTTCTACCTGGTAGATTCGAGCAAATTCATCAATGGAGTGACGTCACTTGCAGATGTTGATCATGCTTGTTGGGTTCTCGTAGTTTCGAGTGAATTCGTGTTCTTCATTGTTGTGAAAACAATTGCGACAGTAGCTCGCAGAATTATTTGTACATGTAATTATTTGTACATGTAACAATATATATATATATATATATATATATATTAATATATATATATATATATATATATATATATATATATATATATACATATATATATATTAATATATATATATATATATATATATATATATATATATTTATATATATATATATATATATATATATATATATATATATATATATATATGTGTGTGTGTGTGTGTGTGTGTGTGTGTGTGTGTGTGTGTGTGTGTATTTATATATGTATATATAAATATATTTATATATATATATATATATATATATATATATATATATATATATATATACATATATATACATACATATATATACATATATATATATATATATATATATATATATATATATATTTATATATATATATATATATATATATATATATATATATATATTTATATATATATATAAACATTTTTATACACACAAAAACTAAGGGGTTTTTCATTGAGGAGATAGGAATTTTATTTATTAATAAAACAAAGAAATAGTGCAAGCATCGTATTTTATGAGTGAAATTCGATTTTAGCCCGTTTATAGCGGTCAGTACTTTGGATCCAATTATCTTTCACTTTTGCACACATTTCGCTCGGAACGTTGGAAATTTTACGTTGGATGTTGTCTTTGAACTCGTTTAACGTCACTGGCTTGTTGGTATGGACCAGTGACTCGATATAACTCCATAAAAAATAAACCAGTGGCGTTAGATGACATGAATGAGGCGGCCATTTGATCGGACCGTTTCTCGAGATAAGACGTTCACTGAATGTGCCTTTCAATATATCGATTATGAGGTGTGCTGTGTGGCTATTGTTACCGTCTTGTTGAAAGCAAATATCATTGATGTCAAATTCACCTAGTTCTGGCTCCAAATAATCTTCCAACGTAATACGACAGCGCTCTTCATTGGGGGTAACATGACGGTCGTTTTCATCCACGAAAAATATGGCCCAATCACACCTCCGACATGAAAACCGCACCAAACATTAATTTTTTGCATCTGCAACGTATCTCAAGAAATACATGTGGGTTTGCTGATAACCAATAATGCACATTGAGCTTCATCCCTGAAGATGATTCCTTGATAAAATTCTTCATTTTCTTCTAGCTTTACCAGAGCCCAATTGGATAAGTTTCGGCGTTTTGTATGATCAAGTGACTTTAGTTCTTGAGTAAATTTGATCTTGTTAACATGTAGGATAAGATCTTTTCGCAAAATACGCAACAGTGTCGTTTGAGCGATGACCTATTCTTGAGAATGACGTGGAATCGACTGATTTGGCTCATTTTGAATCGATCCACCTACAATCCTTCCTTCGCTTCGAACGGTACGAAGTCTTTTTGGCACCGCAACGTCCAATAGTGAAAATTTTGACTCAAACTTTTCCACTATAGCACGCACAGATGGGACGATTATTACCGCCAAAAAGTGAAGTGAGTGCTGTTGAAATTGCGACCACCGACTCAGAATTTTGGTAGTAATTTTTAATAAAAAAAATCGTTTTTCACCAAGACAATGCACCGTGCCACAAGTCCATGAAAACAATGGCAAAATTGGGCTTTGATTTTCTTCCCCACCCCCCGTGTACGCAAGATTCAGCCCTAAGTGACTACTGGCTCTTTGTTGATCTCAACAAAATGTTCCAGGGAAAAAAATTTGGCTCAAATGAGGACGTCATTGCTGAAACTGAAGCCTATTTTGAAGCAAAGGATAAATCCTTCTAATAATGGTATAGAAATGTTGGAAAGTCGTTGAAAAGATTACATCACCCTAAAAAGAGATTATATTGATGAATAAAAATGATTTTTGAAAAAAAAAAATGTTGTTTTCGTTGTTAGTCTCAGGACTTATTGAACGATGTATTATCAAGGGTGATTCATAACAAGTGTACACATTTTTGTTGAAAAAAAAACAAAGTTTTTGTAAAGACTGAGCTGTAATGATTATTTATTATAAAAACTTAGTTCCTTACAATTAAACACAAAATATTACTTTGGGCATATGTGCACCTCCTGCGACTTTACAGACTCAAACGATGATTGTAATTTTGATGACAATTTTGTACATTTCCGGCGTTATTAGGCGTATGTTGGCTCGAATATTGTTTTTTAATGCTTCAAAAGTCTAGAGAGCATCAGCGTAAACACGACCTTTCAGAAATTCCCAAAGGAAGAAGTCACAAGGACTCAAATTACACGATCTCGCCGGCCAATTTATGGGTCCATTTCGTGAAGTTATTCGATTTCCAAACTTGGTCTTCAATGAGTCAATAGTCTGTAAAACAGCACGAGGTGCCCATATCCCCAAAGTAATGTTTCTTTTTAACCAAATTTTCATATTAAATAAATATTATAACCCAATCTTCACAAAAACTATGTTTTTTTTCGAAAAAATGTGTACACTTGTTATGAACCATCCTTTATCTATATATATATATATATATATATATATATATATATATATATATATATATATATATATATATATATATATATATATAGATAAATATGTATATAGATATATAAATTTATATAAAATTTAGATATATAAATATGTATATATATATACATACATATATATATATATATATATATATATATATATATATATATATACAAATAAATATATATATATATATATATATATATATATATATATATATATATATATATATATATATATATATACACATATCTTTATTAATTATAATTTATTCATATAATTATAATTTCTCGAGTACCCCAGGTGACATCAGAACATTTGCCAGTATACGAGAAATGTATTGAATGACTAAAGACCCTATATAAAGCCGATCTGAATGAATGTGGGAGATAGTAAAACTGCAATAAGAGAAGAGAGCAAATTGAAGGCGATATTGATTGATAGTGAAGTCATAGTTTTTTGTGATATATGAGGTGTGTCAATTAAGTAATTAGACTAATTCCATGAAAACCGTATATTTAAAAATTATTCTAGAACTCTGCCATCCCCTTCAAAGTAGTCCCCTTGGGTAGCTATACAACGATTCCAGCGCGTTTTCCATGCTTCCTAACATTTCTGGAACGCTTCGACTGGGATGTCCGCGAGTACCCTCGTCACAGCCGCCTGGAAGTCCGTAATCGATTCAAAATGGGTTCCTTCGACCACCGTACTGAAAAAACCAGCTCTGATCACCTGTAATAACTCAATCAAGCAACGTGGGATCATTTTTACTTGTTCCAAACAGTCTTCTGCGACGGTCATTTGATGCTGTTTTTGCTCCTCAGAAAGGTTTATTCCGAACCATCTTCACGCACAACTTTTTCATCCTAAAATCGTCGGTTAAAATTTGTCTGAATATTCCACGGTTCATGTTCAGTTCCGCGGCCAACATTCGAACTGTTAAACGCCGATCTTCATGGATTAGGGGGCGCACACCCTGCGTATTCGCGTCAGTCGACACCTCGACTGGTCTCCCGCTTCGCGCCTCGTCTTCCGACCTTTCACGCCCCTCTTTAAACTCTTGATGCCATCGAAACACCTGGACATGACTAAGAGCGCTATCACCATGCATTCGTGACGAGTACAACCAACAAACATCTACTTAACACGACACAGCAAGCGAACTAAACAAGCTAGAGCGATGGTAGATATATCAATGGAGAGGAGAAGGATGCCGGGGAAAGGGAAGCGAATTTCAAGGTCGTACATTTACCACACTTAATTTTCACACCTCATATTTAAAGACAGTTAAACATAATGATAATGCAAGTGAAAAGTAAATTTAAGTGTGATTTGTAAAATTGTTAAATTAGTTATTGTGCATTCTTAGTAACATAAACACTTTCAACTCAATTTAAAAGACAGTGCATTTTTCCTTTCCCGGGACATTAAACACATCAACCGCGAACCATAATATGCGATACTGGCATCAGAAATGAGGAAAAAATCTTTGAAGGTGCAAACGTTTAAACATTTTTAAAGTGCACAATAGTGAAATATAAAGAGAAAACTTGTGGGAGAAAAAGCCGAAATCATAAAAATGCCACAAAGCTTACATTTAAAAATAAATGACCGCGTTCGAGCTTGTGGAAGAGTTGGAACAGCGAAATCTGGCTACGCAAGGTACAAAGGCTATACTGATTCCACACTTGCGTGACGCGATTGAATTGAAAGCCATACAGGTACATCTGGATTCGGGGGATGCCTTAGATGCGGAAAAGGTGCAGGTGGGGGAAAAGTAGAAACACCAAAATCAAAGGAACCAGGAAATGCGCTGATGCAATTGTTGAAGCTGATGCAGCAAGCGTAGCGACAACAATCATCTAGTTTAATTGCGAAGCTAGGTCAGAAACTTGACCAACAAGCATTTGAAATCAAGACAGACATCTCACAGAAGCTGAGAGAGCAATCTACGTAGCTAGACCAACAGGCAATCGAAAACAAGGCAGATTTGCGGAGCAGTCAATTGATTTAAAGGCAGATTTGCAAAAACAGTCAACCGAAATAAAAGTGGAGCTCGGTAGTCCGAACAAACAACTCAAATACGTCGAGAAAAAGGCTTACCAGGTCGAGGAGAAGGCCAGCCAGGTCAAGGAGAGAATCAACCATGAGATGGTAAAGTGAAAAAAAATTGGAAGCAATGAAGGCATTAGCAACCACCTCAACAACAACGCTTATGACCGCAGCGCAAATCACATCCAGAAATGTGCAGGCACCAGTATTCGACGGGCAAACCGACCTGCGTATTTACAAATTCTAGTTTGACGCCACTGGTTGGACAAATCACTGGAATGAGGAGGAACGAGAAACTGTATTAATTCTTGCTTTAAGAGGCCCAGCTGTTGAGTTTTTGCAGACCATCCCCATTGAGTTGCACTCAAACCCGGCTTCCATAATGAATGCGCTTGACATGCGTTATAGAGACGATCATCTGAAGCAGATTTTTCGGTCACAGCAACGGCATCGGATGCAAAAGTTGGGCGAAACCTTACTGCAGCTGGCCCAAGACATTGAGCGACTGGCACTTTTGGCTTACCCAGCTTATGACCCGGAACATCGAGATGACGCAGCAACAGAAGCATTCATCAGCGCATTCAAGGACCAGGAATTGTAACAAGCCGTGCGTTTAGCTCAAAAGCAAACAGTTGACGATGCATTGGCGTATAGCCTGGACTTTGAGGCACCGAAAAATGGCACTCGTACCACTGCTTGCTTTCATGAGGTAGCGACAAACGAGTGCAGGTGTGAGCACGTTGGAATTGAGTGAGAGCCGCAGGTAAGTTGTGTGCCTAGATGCTGGGATCGCGGTGAGAAGGGACACCTGTTGGGAGACTGCAAGAACTGGAGAAAACCAAGCTATTGTCCAGGGTGTGCAGCCAGAAGGAGATCCAGACCGAGGCAGGAGCCCAGAATGGAAGCCGTTCAAACTGAGGGATCGGGAAATATGTAAGAGCTAACTTCGTTGGGCAGAGGTTGGCTAGGGGGATCAACGTCCTCAAATCCACCATCACCGTGTCAAGACTACATTACTGAGAAGTGGACTTACGCCTTCCCAGCCAAGTTGACGGAGAATATCACACAATAACCATCGACTCTTGTGCAACCCGATCGATGATCCGACCACACCTAGTAAGGCAACAACTTCTTCACTGGGGCGGGATTTCCTCACTATGGACAGCTACGGGAGAGGTCAGCCTCTAGATACAGTTGGGAGACCTTGTGTTCCGACATAATTTTCTGGTCGCGAACATTATGGATGACTGCATTCTTGGAATAGATTTTCCGTGACCGCATGGAACCACGTTGGATTTGGGCAAACGGGTATTGAAATGGCTGAATGGCAAAATATTGATGGAGGATCCCAGCGTCTAAATTTCCAAGATGAATGTTGTAGTATGTGCTGACACTGGTCTACCGAAATCTTCCGGGAGCATTGGGTAGGCCAACCTTGATGGTGATCCTGGAGACCACCAATGACGTCTGATAGAGCCAATGAAGATGTCCGCATTGCTCACTTTGATGGTAGGACGAAGCCTCGTAAGATCTATAAAGAACGGATATGTGCCCATTAGAGTCCTTAACATCGCAGACTCAACCACAAACATCGAAGAAGGAGAAGTCATCGGCGACTGCCAGCTCGTTTCCACCATCAACTATTTGTAAGCTACTCTCGACCATCATTGGAAAAGGAGGCGAAACACAGACAAAGCGCGGGAACTCATGTCTGCAATATTGAGGCAGACCAAATTGCCAGTGCAGTTTTTCAAGCAAGCTTCTGATCTGGTCACCAAATACAGTGACATCTAGTCAACAAGCCCGAGTGACCAAGGCCGAACAAGTATGGTAGCTCACGTCATAAATTCACAGTAAGCCAAGCCGGTTCAACAAGCACCAAGACGTCTTCCTATATCCAAACAAGAAAAAGTGAGCGCACTGATCTCGGGCATTTGAAAACAACGTGTTATCGAGCCTTCTGCCAGTTCATGGGCTGCGCCGGTAGTTCTAGTAATGAAAATGATGGTCACACTCATTTTTGTGTCAACTATAGGCAGCTTAACAACGTCAATAAGGAAGATAGTTACCCGCTTCCACGCAACGCCGACATCATGGACACTTTAGCCGACGCAAAATGGTTTTCTACACTCGATCTCAAGAGTGGCTACTGGAAGATAGAAATCGACAAGAAGGACCGAGAGAAGACCGCATTTTCAGTTGGGACTGGATTGTGGCAATTTGTGGTGATGCCTTTTGGGCTTTGCAATGCTGCAGCTGCTTTCGAATGCCTGATGGAATACTTGCTATGAGGCCAGACCTGGATGACCTGTTTGGTGCACCTAGATGACATCATTGTTATCGGAAAAACGTTCGAAGAGCATGTGCGGAACTTAAAAGAGTTGCTCCCCCAAATGCAACTGGCGAATTCGAAACTTAGTCGCGACAAGTGTACCCTTTTCGCAGCTGAGGTAAAATACTTGGGGCATGTGGTATCAGCAGAAGGTGTCAAAACAGACCCTGATAAAATTGAAGCCATGAAAATCTGGCCAACACCAAACAACAAGCGCCAACTACGACGTTTTTTGGGTCTGACAACCTACTCTCGAAGATTCGTCAAAGACTTTGCCAAAATGACTAAGTGTCTCCATCAGCTACCCGAGAAAAATCACCCGTATGTCTGGAATGAACAATGCCAGGTAGCCTTTGAGACCTTGAAGGAGAATCTATATGAATCACTCGTGCTGGCATATCCGAAACCCGGAAAAATGTTTGTAGTTGACACCGATGTGAGCAACGGTGGTATTAGAACTGTATTCTCCCAGCAGATCGATGGCGAAGAAAGAGTCCTCTTGAATTACATTCAAGTTATCTCACGAAGTGAGAGGAACTACTGCGTGACCAGGAAGGAGCTATTGGCTATAATAGAGGCCACCAAGCAGTTCCACAAGTGCCTATATGGCCGGATATATGTTCTTCGAACAGACCATGCATCGCTGAGATGGCTGCTCAACTTCAAAAACCCCGAGGGACAAGTTGCGAGATGGATCGAAAGGTTGCAGTCATACGACTGCAAAATTGTTCGTAGGAAGGGCGAAGGTCATGGAAATGCTGATGCTGTATCCCTTCGCTTATGTCCAGCTAACTATAAGTATTGCCAACGGATTTAAGAAAAGAGGCAGACTGTAATCTACGAGTGATAACGGCCAAATTCGATGAAGGTTGGTCATTGAAGGAGATTCGAAATACCCAACTAGCCGATGAAGACATCGGACCATTGCTCGTATGAAAGGAGACAACTGGACGACTTGAGTCGAAGGACATTTCAATGCATGTCTCAATCCTGAAAAGTAATTGGGCACAATGGACCTCCCTTCAGGTGGAAGGGTGGCGTACTCAAGCGGTAATGGGAAACGGCTGATGGCAGCTCCTATAGGATGCAAACTAAACTTCCCAAAAGCCGAATCCACGATGTGGCTAAGGAAATGTTCGAAGGATCCTCGGGAGGCAACCTTGATGTTAACAAGACCTTATTTGTGTTTCCGTCAAGGGTCCAAGGTGAGGACTGAGAGGACAAATGCAAACGTATAACGTGAGGGTACCGTTTGGAAGGATTGCTGTTGACACTGCAGGACCCTTTCCTGAATCCTGATGGGGAAGTCAATTCACGCTGGTTGTGGCCGATTTTTTTAGCAAGTGGCCCGAAGTCTATCCCACTCCTAACCAGGAAGAAAAAACTGTAAACATCTTCAACGGCACACTCCATAAACATTTGGCCAAGATGGGTGATAAAATCTGAAAGGACTGGGACTGGCAAATCGTATTATTCTTGATAGCGTATCGAGTTGCGGAACATTTATCAACGGGCCAAGCCGTCTGTCAGCTGACATACAGTTCGGGACTCCCCCAGTGAAACCCCAAACGATCTCGTAGTACGCAAGTGAGCTTAGACTACGGTTGAACCAGATTCATAACGCAGTGCAAAAACACCCAAAATCGGCTACAGACCGTAGACCAGGTATAATCTGAAGGCAAATTCTACTGGCTTCTAGGCTACATAACCCTTACCCATAATGGTGGGAGGGTGGGTGTCCGAATTTGCAGCATAATTAAGACGGACCATACCGAGCTACAAAGCGAATCAATGACGTTGTATATCGTATACAAGAACACCGTAAGCCGAGAGCCAAAATGAAATTCGTGTACCTGGACCGCCTGTCCCCATTTAACATTCAGGGAGGCTTAACTTCCACCGGAGACATAACTTTTAAGGGCGAAAAGAACTGGGGTGTGGTAGTGCTACATATCCAAATAGTTCTGCAAACTACTGTCGCAATTGTTGTCGTAACTGTTAATAACATCATAGTCAACATAGATTGAAAAGCAGCAACCAAGAAAAGTGAACGAATGGCGTCAAAAGCATGTACTGGAGGGCATAAGAATGGACCAAGTAGATCCCCAATCAATATCTGAAAGCAAGCAAGTGCGTCACTGGGGATATTTAGAATTTCTTTAATATTCCAGGTAGTTCTCGTCAAAACATTCATCAATATACGAGAAATGGATTGAATGACTAAAGACTCTAAATAAAGCCGAGCTGTATGAATGGGAAACTACTATATTAAAACTGCGATAAAAGTAGAGTGCGCGTTATTATTTCTTGTGATAAAATTCCGTTCTTTTATATCTCAAAGATGCTTATTTATAATTAAGAAAGAATCGAATCAATTTGATTTTATTGTTGTTCGGCAATTTCAACTACACCTTTGTTGTTATAATACAAAACTGAATGACCTTTACAAATCGTGATAGAGATTACGATTTACAAATATGCTACTCAATGCGTTCAACGAAATTATTTGACTGAAATGATCAATTTGCCAAGCATTTCACCCACGCTCGAACTGCCTACGCGATTTGCTGACCCAAAAAGAACACGCCGGAGAAAGAACGCTGAGTTTGCGTCTCTTCGCCGGCATGCTGCCTTGGTCCATGAAATGTAACCCAATCTCTTCGAGTAAGGATCAACTTCACGGACAATCGCACTGGCTGAATGTACATGGGTCAGCAATTTGGCTGGGAAATGAAAATGGCAATTCGAATTACATTGTGTGGCAAAATTTAGTATTCATGAATATTGAACTGAATTAAAATATTTGAATAGAATAAAATTATTGAATTTGGGGGAAATGCCGGCGAAAGGCAATTTCAATTATTTTTAAAGGGAACAGTGAATGATTGAGCTATCGATCGGTGAATTGAGTTAAAATGAAGAATCAATTGATAAATCAATCGAATCGATTACAAATGAGCTAATTACTACGGTGAATTACCTTTAAATAACTAAACGTTAATTTGCCGGATCAGGCCGTGATGGGCGCTCAGGTGTGTCAGGAAATCAACATCCACCCCCCCCCCCTTGGACGATCCGTTCAACCTCCTCCAATCTGTGCAGTAGGCCGTATCGTCTAGGTAATGGCACGGGTGGTTGGACCTGCAGGTTAGATTGTTGTTTGCAGGAACGCTAGTGGAGTTGGGTCACCAGTACGACTAATCCGAGAATACCCAAGTAGTCGACTGTGTACAGGTGGATGTCGTGGCCGGTCAATTGATCGGTCCATGAAGCATCTTGCGCTTGTATTTATCGTCGCAGGTCCTCGATTTCAGATGTAGGCCCAGTGAAATGAGTGGACTCGTTGAAAGAGTCCACAAGGTTCCACCCGCTACCAGTAAAAATGTGTTGAAAGACATCGTGCACGGTTATGGCTTGGCCCTCGTACATGTAGTGGCCCTGGATGCTTGCCGTGTCGGGTTTCAGATTTGTTCGATAGAGGGATGTTGGACCAGACAGATGAGGTGTGTAATTCCACTGAGGGGCATTTGGGCGCGGGTGCAATTCTCTTCAACAGGTCGACTTCGCATCGACTCATGTTGGATTCCCTGCTATATAATAAATGAGTCTGTTGGCAAATTTGAATGTTTGACTCCGTTTGGATGCAGGATGAGCACTTCACCTCCGAGGGTGGGTAGTAAATTTCACGGTGCGGTGTGGCTATCAAATACTGGGAAGATGGTTGTATGACCAATATTTTGTTGGACCTTACCCTAAGTATTGCGAGAAGTCTATAGAGCTCGAACGTCGTTGCTGATACCAGTGGAATCTTTAGTTCAAAGATTACGAAAGCGGTGGCCACGTTGGCCCTGATTGACATTATTTGAAAGAACTGTAGGACATTCTCTTGGTGTATAAGTAGCCGCTGGTTTTCGGGTAGATGCTTTCTGATCTTTGTCACCTCTGTGCCCTATTGTTGCTGTAATAATGAGAAGGAATTGAACTGCCTCTGAGGAATGCCTCTGTGCTTAGATCGCTGACTAGCTCCAAATGGACGGCCTTTGTAGCGAAACACCAAAATATGGCCAGGTACCCCTTTTGCGGTCAGGTACCTCTACCTCGGTAATAGATCATCATAGCCCACAGAAATCAACGCCGGAGTCGACGAAAGGCTTGACCTGGGTGCATCACATGCACCGTTGAACGATCGATCTCACGAGTTGTTTTTCTCAAATTAGCCAGAACCGCTGTCTAGTGGTAGCGAGCAGTGATTGCGCACCTAGATGGCAGTGGTCACGATAGATGCCCATCATCAGCAGTCTGGTGAATGAATGTTTGAAAGGTAGTACAATGGGATGTTTGGCGTTGAACGTGATTTTGGCAGCCTCCAGCCTCCTACTGACACGGATTATGCCCTCTGTATCCAAAAATGGCACCAGTCCCACAAACGGACTGTGCATGGACACTTGCCTGACCGACCTGATGTCGACAAGTTTGCAGTTAAAAGTTAGTGACTGTACATACCTCATTGTGACCTCCAGGGTTGTGGATAATTCATCACTCGTGGGCGCTTGATTTTTCACTTGAGATTGTTTGACTGCCGGCTTGAAACCGCAGGTAAACCACATCATGTAGGCCACTATGCGCTGCAGCGTCTTGAAGTTGTTGCCATGTTGGATCCGCTGAATAAAGTGTGTTTCACGAGCCTCTGCCGCTACTATTGAGGTCTTGGTCCGTTTCGTCTCCAAGTCGCAAGGGCCCCCACTCCGATACTCGGAAGGCCAAACTGATTCTGCCCTGGATAACAAAAGTGGTCCTTGCCACCACATACTACAGTGGCTCAATTCAGCCAGCGCCGCCCCAAGTGACAGGATGTCAGCTGGGTTATCTTCAGAAGCTACGTGTCACCATCGATCCAGCCTTGAGAGGGTTTGTATGGCCGAGACTCTGTTCGCTACAAAAGTATGGTACGATGATGCAGTAGAATTGATCCACGTCAAGACCATCTCGACATCGGTCCAGAATACCTGAAAAACCTCTTGCAGATTGAGCGCTGTCTTAACTCGTCTTGTGAACTCAGCGCCTTGTTTCATGGCACACAATTCCAGGCGTGGAACAGTAAGTGTTTTGATCGGGCCCACTCTTGTTTTGGCGCACACCTGACAACCACTTGACCAATCCTCAGTGTTGACCGCTTGTATATCGCTGCACCATGTGCCTTCTCAGAGGTATCACAAAAGGTGTGCAACTGTGCTTATACGCGTTTCTCGCCTATGCTGATGTGACGAGAAAATTGGGTCTGCTGCAATGATGGCAGACCACTGCTGAAATTGGACCACTGGGTATGAATCCCCACTGGTAATGCTGCATCCTAGTCCAATTCCAATCACCATAATTCGTGCAGGAAAAGCTTGGCTACCACTATCATAGGAGCCAGAATGGCCGATGGATCGAACATTTTAGCTATATCAGATGCCATCTTGGAGAACTTCGCTTCGGTTGGATCCAAGTTGATGTGGATTTGGAACTCGTCAGTCCTCGGACGCCAGATGATTTCTAAGGTCTTTATATAGTCCTCATGTAAACTACTGAAGTCCAGCTGCACCTGTTGGTCCTCAGGTTTTATCTGCGCTCGCGAGTATGATACATAGCTCCACCTGTTTGCAAAGTGCTTCCTCTAAGCTGTCTGCCCCGATCATAACAACGTTGATATAGCAATCCTTCTCTGACGCGCTGCTGTTCAGGGGATCCTTCTGCTGGTTCTCCTGTGCTAGAACCTGTAGACATTTTGAAGCTAGATGCGGGGCACACGTTGTGCCCTAGGCTACTGTTTTCAACTGATAGTATCGCACTGGTTGCGTCGAACTATTTCCCCAAATTAAGCTATAGCACCGACGGTTTTTAGGATGGGGCATTATCTGCCAATACATCTTCTTGATGTCGGTGGTGAATACGAAACAAGGCATTCCGAAGCGCAAGACAATCGAAAAAGTTCATCCTGGACAGTAGGCCCTGAATGAAGGACATCATTCAGCGAAACGTTTATGATCGTCTTACTGGACGCATCAAAACCACTCGCAGCTTTGTTGTACTGCTGTTGGGCTTCAGGACACAATGATGTGGAAGGAAGTATCGTAATTCCTCTCGCTGCTGCAACTTCACCTCCTCCATATGCCCAAGCCGAATATACCCCTCCATGAAGTCCTCGTATGGAAGTCTAAGATAAGGGTTCCTCTCCAGTCAACGCTCCAAGGCAGTGAATCTGCGAGTGGCCATCCCTTGGGAATCACCTAACGTCTCAGAAGCCTTCTCCGACGCGCTGCTGCTCAGGGGACCCTTCTGCCAGTTCTCCTGTGCTAGAACCTGTAGACATTTTGAAGCTAGATGCGGGGCACATGTTGTGCCCTAGGCTACTGTTTTCAACTGATAGTATCGCACTGGTTGCGTCGTCAGGGTTCCTCTCCAGTCAACGCTCCAAGGCGGTGAATCTGCGAATGGCCACCCCTTGGGAATCACCTAACGTCTCAGAATCCTTGCTGAAAATGTGCTTCGCAAGCCCTTTCAGTTAATGGTAGCTTGTGCTGCAGATCCTGCGCTTTCTCGACCTCCCGAAATTGCTTGATGAAAGGATTAAGCCGGTTATCTTCTACCAGGATGCCGCACGTTATGCAAGCTACTTGAGGTGTAATCACTCTTCCGGCTACAATCTAACCTAGGAGCATGTTCTCGAGCACTGGAAGCTGTGGGCCCAACTTTATTGGTCCAATGGTTAGGACCTCGTAGAAATGTATGGCACTCAGCAGCATGTCGATGCGCTCCGTTCAGTGGATGTCTGGACCTGACAGCCTTTTGTTTTTGGGAATGTTCCATCCCGATGTGTTCAAGTTCTGAGCTCGTTGCGGTGATATAATTTTGTTCATGACGTAGGATTCCTGTGCGGCATATCCTGACAATTTGCATCTTAGGCCGAGGTTCATCTTGTGGTTTGTCTTCTCTGTACTACCACCTACCCGTTCAATGAGGGCAAGGTGTGGTGTCAATGATAAATCCAATTTTTGATGATTCTTTTTGTGATTAGGTTTATTTGTGAGCCCGGATCCAGCACAGCTCGACAATCCGTCGTCTTTTCTTTGTTGGTGACCAGCCTGACGACGGCTGTGTCCAGAAGTTCCTGTCCTTGGGAACGGGGTTCCATCCGAGTCGTTAAAGCGAGCGATGGCGTTTCAGCATTAGTTTGCGGCTTCGAATCTTGTTTCAGCGTTGTCGTGCTCGAGGATATCGTCTTGGTCTATTTGTGCTTGTTGTCTTCAGGCAGATGCAGTAGGGTGTTGTGATTCTTGGAACACTGGCTGCAACTTCTGGCCACGCAGCTGGAAGCCTGATGTCTTTCTCGAAAGCAAGTCACGCACAGCTTCTTAGCGCACATGAAACTAAGTCTCTTTGCAGCAGCGATGCTGAGGAAATCCAGGCAGTAGTAAAGCGGGTGATCCTGTTCACACATTAAGCACCAAGAAGCGGTCGTGGCGACCACGGTCGACTTGGTGTCTTTCCTATGATTGATTCCTGGTTCCCTTGTTTTATGGCCGAGTGTCTCGAGAGCCTGGAAACGCGTTTCCAAGAAGTCCAACAAACTCTTCAAAAGTGGTAGCTCGCGCGGGTTGGATAAAGATTTTTCGTATGATGCGTGAGTTGCTGGATCCAATTTTCGGATTGGCACATGTAGCAGCAACGGATCCCAGCCCCTTGTGGAAACTTGCAGGTTCTCCAGGCCTCTTAAACACTCTAATGTGGTGTCATGTAGAGCCTTAATTGCTGCCACTGATGGCCTTTAATTGGCATGAGATGGCTGGCTTATCAATTTGTTGATGGGCGTCGCTACCAATAGTCGCCGGTTGTCGCACCTTTCCTTCAAGGTTGTCCAAGCTGCCTCGTAGTTATCATCTGACAATGTGAAATTTCGAATCAAGAAGCTCTGCTTCTCCGGTGAGACTAGCCTTGAGATACCATAGCTTCTGGCACTTGGACATCAATTGGCTATGCCCCATTTGCAGGAACAAGTCGTAAAATTGTTGCCAATGTAAATAGGTCACATCGAAAGAGGCGAGTTTCATTTTCGGCAGAGGCATGGTAAGAGGAGTCACAGGCAGACTCATTGAGGAAGGTGTGGCACTGAGTTCATCCATTTTCGATTCCAGACGCATGACCCAAACTTCAGTAAGCTCTTCTAAATGAATGTGCTGTTGCACGTTAAAACCATACGCTTGAGGATCGTGATGGAGCTCGAAGATCTGCTGGTGATATTCATGCAGCTGTCGCCAACCTCGTTGGAGGGTCATGAGTTTACTCTTGCACCAGATTCGAGTGATCTCCTTTAGCTCCAAATGGTCGATGACCCTCCTCAACAAGCCCGCAATGCCTTCATAGCGACGCAGCATCCTGACCACACTGGCATCTCTTG
Source organism: Odontomyia ornata (assembly GCA_963969285.1). NCBI lineage: Eukaryota > Metazoa > Arthropoda > Insecta > Diptera > Stratiomyidae > Odontomyia > Odontomyia ornata. The sequence continues at coordinate 31,235,617 of OZ017743.1, forward strand.
GTGCTGCGGCTTCTGCAGTTTTGTCTTTATCCTCGCTATCCTGAGTTTCGTTCCCTTTTGGTGGCTGTTCGCCGATTGGCGTGTCCACATGTATCTTGGCAGGCATTTGATCGCGGAAGTGCTGTTGCTAATGGAAGTAGTTGCCTATGGTAGTGTCGTATATATGTTGGGTAAAGTACTCGTGCGACGGAGCGACCTCGAGTAAGGATCGGATGTGACTATCACCTCGTTCAAAATCCTCCCTTGCAGCCTCTAGTCGCCACAGTTGTTCCACATGCTACCCGGCATCCTGCTTCCTTGAGGGCGAATCCTTCTTGTAATTTCAGATGACGCCTTCGACAATTTGAGCCAATCCTTTTAGGTGCTCAGTCAGGTGATCCACATTCGCTATTACGTAAAAAGTTGGAAAATGGCCGAAAACAGAAAGCGCAGATACACTACAACACTACACTAAACACCACACAGCACTTCGCGACCTGTTCACCGGGGAAGAAACAATTAATTAAAGATATGTACCACAAAGTAAATACCAAGGCTAATCTCGCCGGGGCCTTCAGATGTTGTTGTCAGGGATCTTTTGTCTTGGCAGTTTTTTATTTTTTATGATAAAACTCCGTTCTTTTATATCTCAAAGACGCTTCTTTATAATTAAGAAAGAATTGAATCAATCTGATTTTATTGATGTTCGGCAATTTCAGCTATGCCTTGGTTGTTACAATACAAAACTGAATGACCTTTACAAATTGTGATACAGATTACGTTTCACAAATATGCTGAATACAGGAAAAAGCCTCCGGGGGCTAAATCTGGAGAGCGCGGTGGGTGAGTTAGCAATTTGAAGCACAATTCATTCAATTTTGCCATCGTTTTCATCAATTTGTGACACGGTGTATTATTTTGGTGAATGGTGAAATCTACTCCGCTGACTGTCTTTTGGATTTCGGCGTATAATAGTCAAGCCATGTTTCATATATTGTGACATGTCAACGATAAAATTCGATTTTAATGCGGTTAAACAGCGCCAAACACTCCTTTGAAGCATCAATGCGTTACAGTGTTTGGTCGACTGTGAGCCAAGGTGGCACTCACTTTGCACAAAGCTTTCGCATATCCAAATGTTCATGTAAAATGGTGTAAGCACTACCATCTGATATCTTTACAATGTCAACTAGCTCGTGCATCTTCAATTTGCGATCATTCATAATCTATTTGTGGGTTTTTGAAAATGTTTTCTGGAATAACAGCCTCATTTGGGCATCCACTGCACTCATTTGGGCATCCACAATTCAGCAATACACATCTCTACCATTTGTCTCGATAGAGCAGGGTCCGGATCATGCTTATCAAGCCATTTTTCTTTTATTTTGTATTTTTTTCATCAAAAAGCAATGCTATATCAAAACTTGAAATTCACTTTCTTCCATTTTTTTTCAATAACAACAGTTGCTTCGCACGAAATACTATAACTCACAAATCAAAAGTCAAATTACTGTCAAATTTATACACGAATCGTTTGAAGGTTAGTACTAATAAAAAATAATATGGAAATGTAGCCGCCTTAAATTCCGTGGATTAAGACGCGCCTCCAATGCAATCTTTGAACCCATTTAATGTGGTAAATAACAATTTATTGCAAAAATCTAAGTATATCACATTTCGTTAACTGAAACTAAACTTGTCTGCTTCGCGACCAAAAGCCAAAGAGAACAGCTGATGATAAGTCTTCTTGTTGCTAGCTGATTGGTTGCCAGATGTGTAAAGTCAAACTTCCTCGAGATAATGTCAGCGCCACTCAGCGGCGGAAATAGTTTTTATGATCGCTACAGTATCCCCTTTCCAGAATCGACGTCAAGTTTATGTTGGCTTTGACGTCCGAATTTACGTGCTGGGGGAATGTCATGATGTTGTTCGTCGTCATCTTTTGTAGTATACGCTGGTTTGAGTCGTTCGGTTGAGACGGTTGCATCTTGTCCCTTTATCTTAATAATGAACACATGATCGTTGATTCGTTTAACCACCTCGTGTGGTTCTGTGTAGGGTTGCTCCAACGGCTGTCTGAGTGCATCGAAGACGTGAGTGCAAGTGTAGAGGTCCTTGTATTGAAAAAGGCTTCTTTTTATGCGCTAAGCTGTTGCTGTCGGTCGGAAGGGTCGCATGTGCTCACGAAATTTGTTTGTAATAAACTCGTGTGGAACGCGTAGCTGTTCGCCGTAAAGTAATTCGGCGAGTGAAGCTCACAAGTCCTCCTTGTGTGACGCTCGCAATCCGAGTAGAACAGTTGCAAGTTGTTCTATCCAGAATCTTGGTTGACTGCACATAAGAGCTGATTTGAAGGTTCAGTGCCATCGCTCAATCGCACCATTGGAAGCAGGATGATAGGCTTTTGTTCTAATTCGTTTCGTTCCGGTCAGATTGGTAGGGGCTCGCAAAGGTGCGCTCTCAAATTGAGCACCTTGGTTGGTTGTCAACGTTTTGAGAGTTCAAAAACGCGCAACCCAGGTATTGTGAAATGCATTGCTGATTTTGCCCGTAGTCATGTCTTGCATGGGGACTGCTTCTGGCCACCGTGAAAACCTGTCTACCATGGTAAGACAGTATCGATACCCGCTCACCAATGACAGAATGACGATGTCGATGTGTACATAATCGAATTCTGCTTGTGCTTCTTTCAGTTTTTCGCCTATCAGCCGTCGAGGCCGTTCAAAAACTGGTGGTCCAGTTGTTTCGATGAAATCTGCCACTTGATTAGCTGGTGCTGATGTCTGTACTGATGTTTTTGTTGAGGACGTGTCATGAGTCGTATGCTGAATGATAGTTGCCGTTGCGGTTGCCTTTGCATGTGTCGTGGATACCCCGAAAACATCAACCAGAGCGATTTGTCCCGGGCTGGGGCAGATAGAATTGTCATCTCATAGCCTTCAGTTTTTTAAATCGATCAAAAGCCCGTCATGTGTCAAGAAATCTGCCCCGATAATTGGTGTAAAGACAGTTGCTACAATAAACTTCCACGTTAAAAGACGCTTGTAACCTAAGTGTTTCTTCAAGGATCGTTTGCCATGCGTGGTAATTGTGGTGTTGTTGGTGGCATATAATGTTAGCATTTGCGGCTGTTGAAGTTGAGTGAAGCGTTTAGGCAGAATCGAGACGGACGATCCGGAGTCAATTAGGAAATTTAAGTTTGACTGCTGATCGGCTATGTGTAGTCTGAATTCCGGAATTTTATCTATGTTGTCTACCACTCCGGTGATGGAAGGCAACTGTCTCAGTTTCCCTGACGCTGATTTGCTTGAAAACGAGCAAGGCTCCAAACACCGCTTCACTTTTACGCCAAATCTTTTATGGTTATACCAAGCCTGGTTGCTAGTTGAAATG
>OZ017743.1:31243988-31261488 GCA_963969285.1 Odontomyia ornata
TCGCAGATCAACGGGCGGTTCCTTTTCCTCAATCCATCAGCAATGCTTGCAGTTAGCTGGACATGGACGACGAGGTAGGGCATCAGCATTTCCATGAGCTCCGCCCTTCCAATGAACAATTTTGTAGTCGTATGATTGTAATCTTTCGATCCATCTTGCAACTTGTCCCTCGGGGCTTTTGAAGTTGAGCAGCCATCTCAGCGATGCATGGTCCGTTTAAAGAACAAATTTCTGGCCATATAGGCACTTGTAGAACTGCTGAATGGCCAATAGCTCCTTCCTGGTCATGCAGTAGTTCCTCTCACTTTGTGAGAGAACATGCATGTAATACAAGAGGACTCTTTCTTCGCCATCGATCAGCTGGGAGAGTACAGCTCCAATACCGCCGTTGCTCGCATCGTTGTCAAATACAAACATTTTTCCGGGTTTCGGATATGCCAGCACGAGTGATTCATATAGCTTCTCATTCAAGGTCTTAAAGGCTACCTGGTATTGTTCATTCCAGACATACGGATGATTTTTTTCGGTTAGCTGATGGAGACACTTCGCTATTTTGGCAAAGTCTTTGACGAATCTTCGAGAGTAGGTTGCCAGACCCAGAAAACTTCGTAGCTGGCGCTTGTTGTTTGGTTTTGGCCAGCTTTTCCCGGCTTCAACTTTCTCAGGGTCTGTTTTGACCCCTTCTGCTGAAACGACGTGTCCCAGGTATTTTACATCAGCTGCAAAAAGGGTATACTTGTCGGGGCTAATTTTCCGATTCACCAGTCGCAATCGGAAGAAAACCTCTTCTAAGTTCCGCACATGCTCTTCGAACGTTCTCCCGATGACAATGATGTCACCTAGGTACACCAAGCAGGTTTTCCAGGTCAAGCCTCATAGCACGTATTCCATCAGGCGTTCGAAAGTGGCTGGAGCACTGCAAAGCCCAAATGGCATCACTACGAATTACCACAATCAGGTTTGACAACGCCTTGTTTTTCCATGGCCGAGATCAGTGTGCTAATTTCTCCTTGTGTGGCTATAGAAAGACGTCTCGGTACTTGTTGAATTGGCTTCGCTCCTGTGTATCTATGACGTGAGTTACTAAACTCGTTTGGCCTTGGTCATCCGGGCTTGTTGAGAAGATGTGACTGCACTTGGTGACCAGATCAGAGGCTCGCTTGAAAGGCTGCACTGGCAATTTGACCTGCTTCAATATTGCAGACGTGGATTCCTGGGGTCTGTCTGCGTCTTGCCTCTTTTTCCAATGATGGTCGTGAGTGGCTTCCAAAGAGGTGATCGTGGAATCAGGCTGGCAGCTGCCGATGACTTCTCACGCTTTGATGCTCGTGGTTGAGTCTGCGGTGTTAAGGACTCAGTGTCAGTACCTACTACCACATTCATCTTTGGAATTGGGATGCTAAGACCCTCCACCAATACTTGAACATTCTGCCATTTCAATACCCGTTTTCCCAAATCCAACGTGATTCCATGTGGTGGCAGAAAATTCATTCCGACAACGCAGTCATCCATAATGTTCGCGACCAGAAAATTATGTCGGAACGCAGGGTCTTCCAACTGTATCTGGAGGTTGACCGCTCTATGGACATGTGCAGTTTCTCCCGTAGCTGTCCATAGTGATAAATTCCTTTCTTTGTAAAGTAGTTGCTGCCTCACATGGTCTGGTCGGATAATCGATCGGGTTGCACCAGTGCCGATTGTTATGGTGCAATGTTTTCGGTCAACTTGACGTGGAAGGCATAAGTACGCTTCTCCATGATGTAGTCTTGACACGGGGATGGTGGTACAGTAGACGTTTATGCTCCTAGCCAACCTCTGCCCCATGAAGTTGGCTCTTACATGTTTCCCGACCCCTCAGTTTGAAGGGCATCCATTCTGGGATCCTGATTTGGTTTAAATTTTCTCCTAGCTGCACACCCTGGACAATAGCTCTGTTTTCTTCGCTTCTTGCAGTCTATTTGCAAGTGCCCCTTCTCTCCGCAATTCCAGCATCTAGTACCATTTATATGCTGGCCTCGCTCAATTTCCACGCGCTCACACCTGCATTCATCTGTCACTACCTCGCAAACCAGGGCAGTGGTACGGCTCACATTTTTCGCTGCCTCAAAGTTCAGACTATAAGCCAATGCATCCTTAACTGTTTGCTTTTGAGCTAAGCGCACGGTTTGTTGCAATTGCTGGTCTTTTGATGCACTGATGAATGCTTCTATTGCTGCGTCATCTCGATGCTCTGGGTCATAAGCTGGGTAAGACAAAAGTGCCAGTCACTCAATAACTTTTGCAAGTTGCTTTAAGGTTTCGCCCAACTTCTGCATCCGATGCCTTAGCTGTGACCGATAAATCTGCTTTAGATGAATGTCTCCATAACGCATGTCGAGCACATTCATTATAGCAGCCGGGTTTGAGTGCAACTCAACGGGGATCGTCTGCGGAACCTCAGTAGCTGGGTCTCTTAGGGCAAAGATCAATGCAGTTGTTCGTTCCCACTCATTCCTGTGATTTATCTGAGCTGCGGCTTCAAACTGTTTTTTAAATACTCCAGACCGTTATCCCGTCGAATATTGGTGCTTGCACGTTTCTGGATGTGTTTTGTGCTGCGGCTATCAGCGGAGCTGGTGAGGTGGTTACTACTGCCTTCGCTGCTTCCAATTCACTTTTCACGTTTTCCATTTCATGGTTGATTCTCTCCTCTCCCTGGCTGATCTCATGGTTGATTCTCTCCTGGACCTTGTATACCTTTTCCTCGACGTACCTAGTTTGGTTGTTGAGACTACTGAGCTCCGCTTTTATTTCGGTAGACTGTTTTTCCTTCCTTTCCCTTCAAATCAGTTGACTGTTTCTCCAGCTTCTGTGCGATGTCTGCCTTGGTTTCGAACGCTTGTTGGTCTAGCTTCACAGTTAGACTAGATGACTGTTCACTTAGCTTCGCTGATTGTTCATCTAGCCTCACAGTTAGACTGGATGACATCAGCATCATTATTTGCACTAGCGCATTTTCTGGTTCCTCTGATTTTGGGGTTTTTGCTTCTCCACCTTCTACGCCTTTTCCCCATCTGAGGGCTCACCTGAATCCAGATTCACGCCTGTCGACTCAATCGCGTCACGCAAGCGTACAATCGGTATGGCCTTTGTACCTTGTGTGGCCAGATTTTGCTGTTCCAACTCCTCCTCGAGCTCCGATATGGTCAATTGATCAATTTTTAAGAGGAAAATTTCTTGACATACTTGTTGGTTCGGCTATTTTTCCATCAGTTTTTACGTTAATTTTCACTATTGTGCACTTTAAAAATGTTTAAACGTTTTCAGTTCCAAAATTTTCTCTTCCATTTCTGACACCACTGTCACGTGTTATGGTTTGGGGCCAATAATTTTAATGTTCCGGGAAAGTGAAAACGCAATGTCTTTTAAATTAAATTAAAAGAGTTTATTTTCTAAAAATGCACAACCACTAATTTGATTATTTCACAACTTGTTTATTATTTTTTATTTCAACACTTCACAACCAATATCGCTCTTAATTCGCACTCCACACTATCGCAGTTTACTATATCGTGATTGTAATGAATTCATTCAGTTCGCCTTTATAAAGGGGCTCTAGTCATTCAATCCGTTTCTCGTCCATTGGCGAATTACCTGGAATATTCGAGAAGCTTAATGATTGGGCAGTGAGGTCACTTTCAGATGTTGCTCATGCTTGGCGGGCTTTTAAGTACATTCGTTTGTTGATGTTCTTAATGGTTGTGAAAGCAATTGCGACAGTAGCTCGCAGAATTATTGGTAGATGTAACAATATATATATATATATATATATATATATATATATATATATATATATATGTATATATATGTATATATATATATATATATATATATATATATATATATATATATATATATATATATATATATATATATAACATATATATATATGTATATATATATATATATATATATATATATATATATATATATATATATATATATATATATATATATATATATATATATATATCTATACATAAATATATATATATAAACGAGGTCTGTTCAAAAAGTATCACGAATTTTGAATTTTCGCGGGTTATGTATATCCGAATTTCGATTTTTTGTGGCGTTATGTTGGTACTCATGTCTGTCACTTATGCCGACAAGCTCGGCCATTTTGAATGTTCACTTAATTGGTGATAGCTGCTTTACTTGCACGTGTTTTCAATCGTCTTCGATTTTTACTTATTCAAAAAAATGGATCAAAGAACGTGTGTCAAATTTTGTGTGAAAAACGAAATTAAGTGCGCGGATGCATTCCGAATGTTGACTGTGGCATACGGAGAAGCTATTTTGGACCGAAGCAACGTTTATCGGTGGTACAAAATGTTTTTAGAAGGCCGAGAAGATGTGAACGACGAAGAACGTGCCGGACGCCCGAGCACTTCAACAACAGACGAAAAAATTAATGAAGTGGAGAAAATGGTATTGGCCAATCGTCGAATCACCATTAGAGAAAGTGCTGAGGACCTAAACATATCGATTGGCTCGTGCCATTTGATTTTTATCAACGATTTGGGCATGAGACGGGTCGCCGCGAAATTCGTACCAAAATTGCATAATTCCGACCAAAAACAGCAACGCATGAACATTGCTAATGAGATGTTTAACTCTGTCCGCGACGAACCAAATTTGCTCAAGAGGGTCATAACTGGTGACGAATCGTGGATTTATGGTTATGACGTGGAAACCAAAGCTCAATCACCTCAATGGAAGCTGCCGCATGAACCAAGACCGAAAAAGCGCGCAAAGTTCGGTCGAATGTGAAAGTTTTGCTGACAGTTTTCTTCGATTGCAGGGGCGTGGTGCATCATGAGTTCTTGCCACAGGGAAGAACGGTCAATAAGGAATATTACCTGCAAGTTATGCGCAATTTGCGCGAAGCAATCTGCCAGAAACGCCCGGATTTGTGGGAGAACAAAAATTGGCTTTTGCACCACGATAACGCCCCTGCTCACACATCGTTGCTTGTGCGCGACTTTTTGGCCAAAAACAACACACTAATGATGCCGCAGCCACCGTATTCCCCAGATCTGGCCCCCTGTGACTTTTTCTTGTTTCCTAAACTGAAGAGGCCCATGAAAGGATGACGTTACACTACGCTTGACGAGATAAAGACGGCATCGAAGGAGGAGCTGAACAAGATTAAAAAAAATTAATTTTTGAAGTGCTTCAAAGATTGGAAAAACCGTTGACACAAGTGTATAATATCTCATGGGGATTACTTTGAAGGGGACAAAATAGATATTCATGAATAAATAAATAATTTTTGAAAAAAAAAAACAAAATTCGTGATATTTTTTGAACACACCTCGTATATATATATATATATATATATATATATATATATATATATATATATATATATACATATATAGAAACAACACATCGTTCAATAAGTCCCGAGACTAACAACGAAAACAGAAGTTTTTTCAAAAATCATTTTTATTAACAATGTGATATCAATTCAATAATAAACCTTGAAATAGATCGTGAAAGCCTTTTCCTTCACTTTCAATCAATATTGCCTTCAATTCGCGCTCTACTCTTTTCGCAGTTTTAATATCGCGGTTTGACTATCGCAGTTTCTCATTCATTCAGCTCAGCTATATTTAGAGTCTTTAGTCATTCAATCCATTTCTCGTATATTGACGATTTTTTCGACGAGAACTACCTAGAATATTTAAAAAATTCTAAATACCCCCAGTGACGCACTTGCTTGCTTCAGATATTGATTGGGGATCTGTTGGTCCATTCTTATGCCTTCCAGTACATGCTTTTGACGCCATTCGTTCACTTTTCTTGGTTGCTGCTTTTCAATCTTTGTTGACTATGATGTTATTAACAGTTGCGACAACAATTGCGACAGCAGTTTGCAGAACTATTTGGATATGTAGCATTACCACACCTCAGTTCTTTTCGCCCTTCAAAGTTGTGTCTCCGGTGGTAGTTAAGTCTCCCTGGATGTAAAATGGGGAAAGACGGTCCAGGTACACGAATTTCATTTTGGCTCTCGGCTTATGGTGTTCTTGTATACGATATACGATGTCATTGATTCGCTTTGTAGCTCGGTATGGTCCGTCTTAATTATGCTGAAAATTCGGCGACCCACCCTTCCACCATTATGGGTTATATAGCCACGCCAAGTCATCCTGCTAGAAGCCAGTAGAATTTGCCTCTTGCCCTAGTCTACAGTCTGTAGCCGATTTGAGGTGTTTTTGCACTGTCTGGTGAATCTGGTTCAATCGTTGTCTTAGCTCATTTGCGTACTACGAGATCGTTTGGGGTTTCTCTGGGGTATTCCCGAACTTTATATCAGCTGGCAGATGGTTTGGGCCGTTGATGCATGTTCCGCAACTTTATACGCCATCAAGAATAATATGATTTGGCAGTCCGTCCCTTTGGATCTTATCACCCATCTTGGCCAAGAGTTTATAGAGTGTGCCGTTGAAGATGTTTACAGTTTTTTCTTCCTGGTTGGGAGTGGGGTAGACTTCGGGCCACTTGCTGAAATTATCGGTGACAACCAGCGTGAGTCGATTTCCCCATTTGGATTCAGGAAAGGGTCCTGCAGTGTCAACAACAATCCTTTCAAACGGTACCCTCACGTTAGAGGTTTGCATTTGTCCTCTCAGTCGTCACCTTGGACCTTTGACAGAAACACAAATAAAGTCTTGTTAACACCAAGGTTGCCTTCCGAGGTTCCTTCGTACATTTCCTTAGCCACATCGTGGATTCGGCTTTTGGGAAGTATAGTTTGCATCCTATAGGAGCTGTCATCGGCCGTTTTCCCACCCTTCCAGCTGAAGGGAGTTCCATTGTGCCCAATTACTTTTCAGGATTGGGACATGCATCGAAATGTCCTTCGACTCAAGTCATCCAGTTGTCTCCTTCCATACGAGCAATGGTCCGATGTCTTCATCGGCTAACTGAGTATTTCAAATCTCCTTAATGACCAACCTTCATCGAATTCGGCCGTTATCACTCGTAGATTACAGTCTGCCTCTTTTCTTCAATCTGTCCGCAATACTTATAGTTAGCTGGACATAAGCAAAGAGATACAGCATCAGCATTTCCATGACCTCCGCAGCATTTCCATGACCTCGAAGAAAATATATACGGCCATATAGGCACTTGTGGAACTGCTTGGTGGCCTCTATTATAGCCAATAGCTCCTTCCTGGTCACGCAGTAGTTCCTCTCACTTTGTGAGAGAACTTGAATATAATACAAGAGGACTCTTTCTTCGCCATCGATCTGCTGGGAGAGTACAGCTTCAATACCGCTGCTGCTCGCATCGGTGTCAACTACAAACATTTTTCCGGGCTTTGGATATACTGGCGCGGCTGGTTCACACAGCTTCTTCTTCACGGTCTCAAACACTGCCTAGCATAGTTCATTCCAGACATGCGGATGATTTTTCTCGGTTAGCTGATGGAGACACTTAGCAATTTTGTCAAAATCTTTGACGAATCTTCGAGAGTAGGTTGCCAGCGTTGGCCAGCTTTTCACGGCTTCAACTTTCTCAGGGTCTGTTTTGACGCCTTCTACTGATACAACATGCCCCAAGTATTTTACATCAGCTGCGAAAACGGTACACTTGTCGCGACTAAGTTTCAAATTCGCCAGTTGCATTTGGGGGAGCAACTCTTCTAAGTTCCGCACATACCCCTCGAACGTTTTCCCGATAACAATGATGTCATCTAGGTGCACCAAACAGGTCTTCCAGGTCAGGCCTCACAGCTTGTATTCCATTAGGCATTCGAAAGCAGCCGCAGCATTGCAAAGCCCAAAAGGCATCACCAAGAATTGCCACAATCGAGTCCCAACTGAAAATGTGGTCTTCTCTCGTCGATTTCTACCTACCAGTAGTCACTCTTGAGATCGAGTGTAGAAAACCATTTTGCGTCGGCTAAAGTGTCCATGATGTCGTCGATGCGTGGAAGCGGGTAACTATCTTTCTTAGTGATGTCGTTAAGCTGCCTATAGTTGACACAAAAATGAGTGTGACCATCTTTTTTCATTACTAGAACTACCGGCGCAGCCCATGGACTGGCAGAACGCTCGAGAACACGTTGTTTTTAAATGTCCGAGATCAGTGCGCTCACTTCTCTTTGTTTGGCTATAGGAAGACGTCTCAGTGCTTGTCGAATCGGCTTGGCTCCCTGTGTGTCTATAACGTGAGTTACCATACTCGTTCGGTCTTGGTCATCCGAGCTTGTTGACAAGATGTCACTGTATTTATTGACCAGATCAGAAGCTTGCTTGAATAACTGCACTGGCGATTTGGTCTGCCTCAATATTGCAGACGTGAGTTCCCGCGCTTTGTCTGTGTTTCGCCTCCTTTTCCAATGATTGTCGAGAGTAGCTTACAAATAGGTGATGGTGGAAACGAGCTGGCAGTCGCCGATGACTTCTCCTTCTTCGATGTTTGTGGTTGAGTCTGCGATGTTAAGGACTCTTATGGGCACATATCGTTCCTTATAGATCTTACAAGGCTTCGTCCTACCACCAAAGTGAGCAATGCGGACATCTTCATTGGTTCTATCAGACGTCATTGGTGGTCTCCAGGATCGCCATCAAGATTGGCCTACCCAATCCTCCCGGAAGATTTCGGTAGACCAGTGTCAGCACATACTACAACATTCATCTTGGAAATTTGGACGCTGGGATCATCCATCAATATTTTGCCATTCAGCCATTTCAATACCCGTTTGCCCAAATCCAACGTGGTTCCATGCGGTCACGGAAAATCTATTCCAAGAATGCAGTCATCCATAATGTTCGCGACCAGAAAATTATGTCGGAACAAAAGATCTCCCAACTGTATCTAGAGGCTGACCTCGTCCGTAGCTGTCCGTAGTGAGGAAATCCCGCCCTTGTGAAGAAGTTGTTGCCTTACTAGGTGGATCATCGATCGGGTTGCACAAGCGTCGAATGTTATTGTGTGATATTCTCCGTCAACTTGGCCGGGAAGGCGTAAGTCCGCTTCTCAGTAATGTAGTCTTGACACGATAATGGTGGATCTGAGGACGTCGATCCCCCTAGCCAACCTCTGCCCAACGAAGTTGGCTCTTACGTATTTCCCGGCTTCCATTCTGGGCTCCTGCCTCGGTCTGGATCTCCTTCTAGCTACACACCCTGGACAATAGCTTGGTTTCCTTCAGTTCTTGCAGTCTCCTAACAGGTGCCACGTGCTCACACCTGCACTCGTTTATCGGTACCTCATGAAAGCAAGCAGTGGTATGAGTTTCATTTTTCGCTGCCTCAAAGTCCAGACTATAAGCCAATGCGTCCTCAGCTGTTTGCTTTTGAGCTAAATGCACGGCTTGTTACAATTCCTGGTCTTTGAATGCTCTGATCAATGCTTCTGTTGCTGCGTCATCTCGATGTTCCGGGTCATAAGCTGAGTAAGCCAAAAGTGCCAGTCGCTCAATGTCTTGGGCCAGCTGCAGTAAGGTTTCGCCCAACTTCTGCATCCGATGCCGTAGCTGTGACCGATAAATCTGCTTCAGATGATCGTCTCTATAACGCATGTCAAGCGCATTCATTATGGCAGCCGGGTTTGAATGCAACTCAATTATATTGATAAATAAAAATGATTTTTGAAAAAATCTGTTGTTTTCGTTGTTAGTTTTGGAACTTATTGAACGATGTGTTATATCTATATATATATATATATATATATATATTATATATATATATATATATATATATATATATATATAATATATATATATATATATATATATACATATATATATATATATATATATATATATATATATATATATATATATATATATATATATATATATATATATCTTTAAATATATATAAATATATATATATATATATATATATATATATATATATATATATATATATATATATATATATATATATATATATATATATATATATATATATATATAAATATATATATATATAATATATATATATATATATATATATATATATATATATATATATATATATATATATAATATATATATACATATCTATATATGTATATATATATATATATATATATATATATATATATATATATATATATATATATATATATATACATATATATATATATTTATGTATGTATATATATACACTACCGGTCAAAAGTTTGAGACCACTATGAAAAAATATGAGAAAACAAATAAAAGTCAAGATATTTAAAACTTTATGGAGAACTGGATTTATTATCATTTTACACACAAGATTTAAAACTAAAAAAAAGAAGAAGTCTTGACGAATACAGTGTTCTTACAAACGAATACAGTGTTCTTACAAAATACACACAAGAGAGTTTAAACGGATTATTCGTCGAAATATCCTCCTTTGCACTTTATGACTTCTTTTACTAATCTAGGCATGCGGGCAATTAATTTAACTATAGTTTCTTGCGAGATATTATTCCAGCTTCCTTCCAATGCATTCCACATGGCCTGCTGTGAAGATGGACACTGTTCCCGAACGTTTCGATCGAGCTCTTCTCACAAAAGTTCAATGGGATTAAGATCGGGGCTTTGAGGTGGCCAAGTCATGTTTTCTAATACTTTTTCCGACTGTTTTTTATCTAAATAGCCTCTACATAATTTCGAACTATGTTTTGGATCATTGTCCTTTTGGAAAATAAATCCACGGCCGATTAACTTTATTCCGGAGGGAATGGCGTTTTTCTCCAAAATTTCTTTGTATTGCTCCTTTTTCATTATGGCTTTGATTTGGACTAGATTTCCAATCCCATAGCCAGAAAAACAACCCCAGACCATAACAGATCCGCCACCATGCTTGACAGTTGGCACTACACACTGCGGCATCATCTTTTCTTCGGCGGAGCGTCGGACGAAAATTCTTCTTTTTGACCCGAACACTTCAAATTTTGATTCGTCACTCCAAAGAACTTTTTTGAAGTCTTCTTCGGTCCAGTCTTGATGGGTTAGGGCCCATTGCATCCGTTTCATTTTATTCTGCGGTTTTAACAGAGGTTTACGCACAGCAACGCGGCCAAACAACTTGGCGCCTCGCAATCGTCTTTGCCCTGTAGACACTGACACAGGTTTTTCCCGAGATTTGTTGACATCTACACGAATTTCTGGGGCTGTCAGACATCTATTCCGCTTGCTGGTCACAACAATAAATTTGTCTTCACTAGAAGTTGTAGCTCTTGGTCTCCCAGAGCGCGGACGATCTTGATTACTGCCGGTTTGTTTGTAGCGCACAATAGTGCGATGAACACAAGTCTTCGACAACTTGAGTTGACTCGCTATCTGACGTTCAGATTTGCCTTCGTTGTGGAGAACAACGATGGCAGATCGGGTTTCAAAACTAATTTCCGGAACTTTTCCCACCTTAGAGATGTCTTGACTGTAGGAACCACAAGATCAGACTAACTGTGGATAACTGTAAATAACCAGACAAATGCAAGGTTAAAATAATTACTAAAAATATTTTGAGAATTTAGAACAATTGTATTGTAAGTTGATGTAAAAAAAAAGAAGCGCCAGCTGTGGTAATGAGGTAATAAATTTTTAACAATTGATCTGTCGGCCTACCTCTTCCGCGGCTAGCATTAATGCTTGGATACAATGCTTGTTTATTGTCCTTTCCTTGGCTTCTATACAAAAGAATTTGCTTTTAGGCAATCTTTATGAACAAATGAATATACAGGAGTGCAGATTACTATTTATCACCAATATTTCCTAAAATATTTACTAATAACAAAAGTTTTTATAGGTGGTCTCAAACTTTTGACCGGTAGTGTTTATATATATATATATATATATATATATATATATATATATATATATATATATATATATATATACTCGTATATCTTTATATATATCTATATATATATATATATATTTATATATATATATATATACATCTATATATATATATATATATATATATATATATATATATATATATCTATATATATATATATATATATATATATATCTATATCTATATATATATATATATATATATATATATATATATATATATATATATATATATATATATATATATATATATATCTTTATATATATCTCTTTAATATTTGTAATCGAATTCATTTCGCCTTCACAAAATACTCCAACTGAAAATAGAAAAAGACAGCTTCCTTTTAATTTTGTGTATTTTATTTTTATTTTTCCTCGAAATCGGTTTTCGACCGTAATCGTTCGGTCTTCTTCAGCGATTAATTTATTTTCACTCACATCAGTGCTCATATACTAGCTATGTTTAAGGGAATTTACTCTAGATCATTAAAAGGTAATTAGGAAATTTGCTTAAGCTAATAAAAAATTCCCGTTGGCAGCACCAGCCGGAAAGGTAAATTTCTCGTATGTAGCGTAAGGTTTCGGAAAAGAATTTGGCTTGCCTACTACCTAACTTCTTAGTGCAATTTCGGTAGCACTACATGGGTTTTTATTTACAAAAAGCATCTGCCGCCGTTCGTATTTGGAGACACTTCATAGAGGTGCAAATATTTTGCTAATTAAATTGAGTTACACACGTATGGATCACATATTGAAAATTGGCGGGTAATAAATTGTTATAAACATATTAATACTCGTTTCGCCCTTCTCACATTTGCTGTTTATACATTTGACAGTGGTTATCAAACAAAGGTGATAACTTTTTGGCTTAAACAGCTCAAATAGTTAATTTCAAAAGATTTCCATAAAAGTTTAATCAGCCATTAATATATACTTTTTCGATTCTTTTCTGAACTACCAGGGGCCATCATTTTGAATTTTTATTGAAAACGGCTGCTAAAAATATTAAGCTGTAAATTTACGAATTTTTTATTTGTCATCCGATTCGCATAGTTATATTAAATTAGCTTGCCTTGATAACTTATAATTTCAAGTTTTGTCGGAATCTGTTGAGAAACTTGGCCGCTAGAGGGCTACAGAAATAAAAAAAAAAAATTAAGTCGCCCCCCTGTATGGGGAGGCCCCCCTTAAACACTTTAAAATTTCAAGAGGCACCACTTTTGACCTACGTAGAAAATTTCCTCATTCTAGCTTATGTGGTTTGCTAGAAAACTTGTTGTGACGCACGAACAAACGGACGGACAGACAGACAAGTCGCGATTTTATAATTTTTAAGGGGATTGTTAAAAATATTTTACAATATTTCAAAAATAGTCTGATTTATAAATACGTTGAAGATAAGTCATTTAAAACGTTTCCATGAAAAAAAATCATTATTTCAGTTGCTATTAAAATAGCGAATTGCGCTTGCCTCCTGACCTTTGGGGGCCGCCATTTTGAATGCATGCATTTGATTTTGGACTATTTTAAATTTTTGTGTGCTAGGACCTCATCAATGAATGTGCCGAATCTCGTTCAAATCGGAGTTTTACGCTAGACAGGGCAAAATAATTCAATTTTTAGTTAAAATGGCAGTTAAAAATATTGGGTTTTAAATTTTCGACTTTTTTATTTTTCATTCAATTTGTATAGTTTTTTTGCATAATATGAGAACATGTTACAGAAATCCATAATCTAAAGTTTCATCAAAATCCGCTGAAAAATGTGACCGCTAGAGGGCCACAAAAACCTGAAAAAAACGTATATTCAAACCGCCGCCATTTTGAAATTTGCACATGCATGATCACCAAAATATCTAAGTCTGTAGATCTAAAGAGGTTCTATCCTAAAACCAAGTCTCATATACGTGGAATCAAAATTGCGACTTTTAGAAGCCTTTGAAATTTTGAGTTTTAACTGGCCGCCATTTTGTTTTTTGTTACACGACCTCCAGTTTTTTCACGCAATTCTTTAGATACTTATAGTTTCTATCTAACTGCCAAATTTCTTGAAAATCTGTTGAAATTTTCGACCACTATTATAACAACAAAATTTTGCACGTTTTTCGACCTTTGAGCGGCCGCCATTTCGTTTCTGCCGTACCGACTTTGGATTTTTTATTGTGAAGTTCATCGCATACATCATTGAACCTTTGTGCCAAATTTCATCCAAATCGGAGCTATACTTTGGTCAGAACAGAAATCACGATTTTTCGCCTAAAATGGCCGCCATTTTGTTTTTGCCCGGCGGATATAGCTGGTTCACAAACTTAACCGAGATATTTGCCCAATACACCATTCCTGAAAATTTGGTGAAAATCGGAGCAAAATTGCAACCTCTAGCGTGGTCACAAATTTCGTTATATCCCATATATATATATATATATATATATATATATATATATATATATATATATATATATATATATATATATATTTATATATATACATACATATATATATATATATATATATATATATATATATATATATATATATATATATATATATGTATATATATATATATGATGCTCTCCGCAATAGGTAAATTTCTCTCGAGAAATTTACCTAAAAGGTAGGAACGGTAATTTACAAAAGGGGTAGTTATAAAAATATTATTTTTACAAGATTCAGAAAAGATATTATTATTTAATGAATGTAAATAGCCATGATCTGCAGTTTCCGTCATCCTGATTCATCAACTTTTTCCTTTCCCGGGTAATTGCCAGGCTTTCCATCACATCCAATTCACGTATATCTCTAGCTTCCTTGATGACTACAGCGTCCTCCATTATTATCTCGTGTCCCTTCGTAATAATATGTTCCGCTACCACCGACTTGAAATTTGAAGTTCTTTCTTTCATTCTTGCTGCTGCTGCTGCTTCGACTAGATGCTCCTTGATTCGCGTGCCGATGAGTCTCCTCGTTTGACCTATGTACACTTCTTCACAAGTGGGACATTCGATGCGATAGATACCAGATTTTTCGTGTGGCTCGCGCTTGTCTTTCGTTGATCCGAGAACGTTTTCGAGCTGGTTCTTGCTGCTTGATTCAATTAACCGTACAGAATTGAGCTGATTTATTCGCCTCTTGATCCGATTGCTGATGCCTTCGTGATAAGTTAAAGCCTTCCAATACGTTCTTTCGAAATTCACATTTGATAATGTCGATCGTCCCTGACGCTGTCTATTAATCTGGATCTTCTGTGCCATTCTTCTAATCGTCGAACCCTTGAAGCCATTTAGTCTAGCTGTCTCAACAATGTACCTCATCTCCTTTCCGTTAGCTTCCTTGCTCAGCGGCATATCGAGCATCCTGTGGATCATGGCTCTGTACGGAGAAACCTTGATTTGCTGCGAATGATTTGATGTATTTGGTATCGTTCTCTGTGTGTGAGTTGCTTTCCGGTGTACATCGAAAATTATATTAGTTTGGGTCCTCCTTACTACCATATCTAGGAACGATAGTTTACCGTCTTTCTCTTCCTCCATCGTAAACACTATATTCCTGTGAACTCCATTCAGGGCAGCAAGCACCTTCTCCACGTCACTCCTTTTCACATATGCAAATACATTGTCCACATATCGGACCCAACGTTTTGGTAACTGGCCTTTCTCCTGCAGTCCGTCTTCTAGTTTCGTCATAAATACCTCGCCGAAGAATGGTGAAAGTGGATTCCCCATCGCTACTCCGCCTTTCGTCTTATAAAATTTCCCCCGAAAGGTGAAATAATTTTCGATCATGCAAAGTCTCGCAAGTTGGATATACTGCCTAGTTTTTATTTTCCAAGATAATGAGTTTTCTTGGTGAGAAAGCCATTCTTCTATGTACCCCAGTGTCTCCATCACCGGAATACTCGGGTATAGAGCTTTCACGTCGAAAGACACCATAATTTCGTCTTGCGCTGGTGGGCCAAACTTTAGGATTTTCTCGAAGAATTCCTTGCTGTTTTTACAGATCTACCACGCATTTGGGTCATTCCCTTAAATTCGTTCACCAGCCATCTTGCCAGTTTTTGGGTCGGTGCATTCACGGCCGAAATAATCTCACGTGTTTCGTTCCCCCCTTTGTGTATTTTTGGCAAATACTCCATCCTAGGCAAAGTAGGGTTACTCACTCTAACCTTCGTCGATTCGCCAATTAACGACTCACAACTTCTAATTGTCCTTTCGAATCTATTCATGGATTCCTCTAACGGGCTTCAGCGTAGCTCGAAGAAATGACCGCTGCTTAGCATTTGTATGACCGCCTCATCCTACTTGCTTTTATCCAACACTACCACTGTATTTCCTTTATCTGCCTTGACAAAGTGAACAGGTTTCTTCTTCAGTTCCGCAATGATGCACGCCTCTTCACTGTTTACCACCTTTTTCGCTCCCCTTATCACCTCGGCTTTATCATTCCTTGCCATCGTTTCTGTGCTTCCGGTAGTCTGCTCATTGCTGCTTCCGTTTCTACGATGATCTCCTCTATATGTATTTTTGATGGTTTTATGGTGTAATTAAACCCCATGTAGAGTAAACGCATTTCCTTCTCATTAAAAACTAAACTCGATTTGTTGACAACCAGCCCGGGGATTTCTTGAACTTCTACGAATTGTTAAATTGGTTTGGCCGCTTTTTCCAATCGATTCAACTTTTTTCCGATGTATTTCCGTATTCTTTTCTTTCTCACATTGGTATGCTAAGTCCGCTTTTTCCAGTAAGTCCTCTATATAAGCTTTACCACAGTGTTGAGATTCTCGCATAAGCTCCAGATGCTTTTCGTACGTCTTAAGAGTCACATCGTTCAATTTCGTGTACAATTGCTTGATGCTGATCTTCATTAAATTTCGTTCCACTACTATCTTTTGGGTAACCGCGTTTTTCAGGCCACAGCATATCTTCACCAAATAGCTCTTCGGAGTGAGTCTTCTCTCAAGACACGTTTTCAAAAAGTTTATGTCTTCCCTGATCCTAGCTAACGATTTTTTGTACTTCGTAAACTTAAAAAATATCAACTGATGCCAGGTAGCTACTTCAATATTTGTAATCGAATTCATTTTCACCTTCACACGACGATCAGAACGTACTGGAAGGCTTCAACGAAGGCATCAGCAATTGGATCAAGAGGCGAATAAATCAACTCAATTCTGTACGGTTAATCGAGTCAAGCAGCAAGAACCAGCTCAAAAACGTTCTCGGATCAACGAAAGACAAGCGCGAACCAAAAGAAAAATCTGGTATCTATCGCATCGAATGTCCCACTTGTGAAGAAGTGTACATAGGTCAAACGAGGAGACCCATCGGCACGCGAATCAAGGAGCATCTAGTCGAAGCAGCAAGAAAGAAAGAAAGAACTTCAAATTTCAGGTCGGCGGTAGCGGAACATATTATCACGAAGGGACACGAGATAACAATGGAGGACGCTATAGTCATCAAGGAAGCTAGAGATATACGTGAATTGGATGTGATGGAAAGCCTGGCAATTACCCGGGAAAGGAAAAAGTTGATGAATCAGGATGATGGAAACTGCAGTTCATGGCTATTTACATTAATTAAATAATAATATCTTTTCTGAATCTTGTAAAAATAATATTTTTATAACTACCCCTTTTGTAAATTACCTT
>OZ017743.1:31266488-31376488 GCA_963969285.1 Odontomyia ornata
TCTGCGACCACATGGAATCACGTTGGATTTGGGCAAACGTGTTTTGAAATGGCAGAATGTAGAAGTACTGATGGAGGATCCCAGCGTCCAAATTCCCAAGATGAATGTAGTGGTATGTACTGACACTGATGTACCGAATTCTTCCGAAAGCATTGTATGGGCCAAGCTTTATGGTGATTGTGGAGACCACCGATCTTATCTGATAGAGCCAACGAAGACGTCCGCATTACGCAGTTTGATTGTAGGACGAAGCCTTGTAAGATCTTTAAGGAACGGATATATGCCAGTTAGAGTCCTTAACACCGCAGACTCAACTACGAACATCAAAGCGGGAGAAGTCATCGGCAGCTGCCTGCCTGTTTCCACCATCACCTCTTTGGAAGCTACTCACGACCATCATTGGAAAAGGAGGCAAGACACAGACAAAGCCCGGGAATCCACGTCTGCAATATTGAAGCAGGTCAAACTGCCAGTGCAGCTATTCAAACGAGCCTCTGATCTGGTCACCAAGTACAGTGACATCTTCTCAACAAGCCCGGATGACCAAGGCCGAACGAGTATGGTAACTCACGTCATAAATACACAGGGAGCCAAGCCGATTCGACAAGCACCGAGACGTCTCCCTATAGCCAAACAAGGAGAAGTGAGCGCGCTGATCTCAGACATGGAAAAACAAGGCGTTCTTGAACCTTCTGTCAGTCCATGGGCCGCGCCTGTAGTTCTAGTGAAGAAAAAGGATGGTAGCACTCGCTTATGTGTCGACTATAGGCAGCTTAACGACGTCACTAAGAAAGATAGTTACCCACTCCCACGCATCGATGACATCATGGACACTTTAGCCGACGCAAAATGGTTTTCTACACTCGATCTCAAGAGTGGCTACTGGCAGGTAGAAATTGACAAGAAGGACCGAGAGAAGACCGCATTTTCAGTTGGGACCGGATTGTGGCAATTTGTGGTGATGCCGTTTGGGCTTTGCAATGCCCAAGCCACTTTCGAACGCTTGATGGAATATGTGCTACGTGGTCTAACCTGGAAAACCTGCTTGGTATACCTAGATGACATCATCGTCATCGGTAGAACGTTCGAAGAGCATGTGCGGAACTTAGAAGAGGTTTTCTCCCGATTGCGACTGGCAAATTTGAAACTTAGCCCGAGAAGTGTACTCTTTTCGCAGATGAAGTAAAATACCTGGGACACGTCGTATCAGCAGAAGGGGTCAAAACAGACCCTGAGAAAATTGAAGCCGTGAAAAGTTGGCCAACACCAAACAACAAGCGCCAACTACGAAGTTTTCTGGGTCTGGCGACCTACTATCGAAGATTCGTCAAAGACTTTGCCAAAAAAGCTAAGTGTCTCCATCAGCTAACCGAGAAAAATTGTCCGTATGACTGGAATGAACAATGCCAGACAGCCTTTGAGACCCTGAAGGAAAAGCTGTGTGAATCACCCGTGCTGGCGTATCCGAAACCCGGAAAAATGTTTGTAGTTGACACCGATGCAAGCAACGGCGGTATTGGAGCTCAAATCTACCGGCAGATCGATGGCGAAGAAAGAGTCCTCTCTTATTACAGTCGAGTTCTCTCAAAAAGTGAGAGGAATTACTGTGTGACCAGGAAGGAGCTATTGGCTATAATAGAGGCCACCAAGCAGTTCCACAAGTATCTATATGGCCAGAAATTTGTTCTTCGAACGGACCATGCATCACTGAGATGGTTCTTCAACTTCAAAAATCCCGAGGGACAAGTTGCGAGATGGATCGAAAGATTGCAGTCATACGACTACGAAATTGTTCATCGGAAGGGCGGAGTTCATGGAAATGCTGACGCCCTATCCCGCCGTCCATGTCCAGCTAACTGCAAGCATTGCCGACGGATTGAGGAAAAGGAACCGCTCGTTGATCTGCGATTGATAACGGCGGGATTCGATGAAGGTTGGTCATCGGAGGAGATTCGAACCGCCCAGTTAGCCGATGAAGACATCGGACCATTGCTCGTATGGAAGGAGACGACTGGGCGACCTGAGTGGAAAGACGTTTCAATGCATGGCGCAACCATGAAAAGCTTTTGGGCACAATGGAACTCCTTTCAGGTGGAGGGTGGCGTACTCAAGCGAAAATGGGAAACGGCGGATGGTAGCTCCTATAGGATGCAAACTATACTTCCCAAAAGCCGAAACCACGATGTGGTTAAGGAAATGCATGAAGGATCCTCGGGAGGCCACCTTGGTGTTAACAAGACCTTAGCAAAATTGCGGGAACGGTTCTACTGGCTCCACGCTCGAGAAGACGTAGAGGACTGGTGTCGCAGATGCACAATTTGCGCTTCCGTCAAAGGTCCAAAGCGACGACTGAGAGGACAAATGCAAACCTATAACGTAGGCGTGCCATTCGAAAGGATTGCTGTTGACATCGCAGGACCCTTTCCTGAATCCGATTGGGGAAATCGATATACGCTGGTTGTAGCCGATTATTTCAGCAAGTGGCCCGAGGTCTACCCCATTCCCAACCAGGAAGCAACTACCGTAGCTGAACAGCTAGTGTTAAATTGGGTCAGTAGGTACGGCGTACCTTGCGAACTACATTCAGATCAAGGCCGAAACTTTGAGTCACTAGTTTTTGGCGAAATATGTGAACTACTGGGAATACGAAAAACGAGGACAACACCGCTGCATCCCCAATCCGATGGAATGGTCGAACGGTTCAACGGCACGCTCAATAAACATCTGGCCAAAATGGTTGACGAGAACCAAAGGGACTGGGACCGACATATCCCACTATTTTTGATGGCGTACAGAGCTGCCGAACATGCATCGACGGGCCAAGCCCCAGCCAAAGTCATTTTCGGAAAGACTATTCGTTTGCCAGCCGATATAAAGTTCGGGACACCCCCTGAGAAATCCCAAATGGTCTCGGAGTACGCAAGTGATCTAAGACAACGGTTGAACCAGATACATCGGACAGTGCGAAAACACCTCGAATCGGCTACTGACCGCATGAAGACCAGGTATGATCTAAAGGCTAATTCTACTGGCTTCCAGCAAGATGACTTGGTGTGGCTTTATAACCCGCAACGGTGAAAGGGTAGGTCTCCAAAGTTGCAACATAATTGGGAGGGACCATACCGAGTTACAAAGCGAATCAACGACGTCGTATACCGAATACAGGAACACCGTAAGCCGAGAGCTAAAATGAAAATCGTGCATCTGGACCGTCTTGCCCCATATTACACCCAGGGAGAATTGACTACAAATAGCGACACATCTTTTCGGGGCGAAAAGAACTGAGGTGGGGGCAGTGTTGCATGTACAAATAATTACATGTACAAATAATTCTGCGAGCTGCTGTCGCAATTGTTTTCATAATCAACGTCAACAAATGAATTTACTCGAACCCAACAAGCATGATCAACATCTGCAAGTGACGTCACTCCATTCATTAATTTGCTCGAATCTACCAGGTACCTCTCGGTAGAACATTCGATAATGTACGAGAAATGGGTGAATAGGTAGAGACCCTATATAAAGGCGAGCTGAATGAATGGGGGGATTCATTCATTACAACCGCGATAGAAAACTGCGATATAGTGGAACGCGAAGTAAAGACGATCGATTGTTTGAGTGCGAAGTGATTTAGAAGACAATTGCGATAAGAAATTTATGGACAAGTGTTAGATTTTTTTCATAGTGAAAATTAAAATTAGTGAAAGTGTTAAATTGTTAAATTGTTTATTGTGCATTTTTGTAATTAAACACACATATATATCTATCTATATATATATATATATATATATATATATATATATATATATATATATATATATATATATATATGTATATATATATATATGTATATATATATTTATATGAATATATATTATATATATACAGTCTGTTAAGTAAGAGCGTGTCCAGCATAGCTTGTGATCGGTAAGTGATATCGACTTCAAATTTTTCTGATCGATAGAGAGAACCTCTGTCTTTGGCGCTTTGAAAAAGAATTTCTGTCGAAATTACTCTTCCGTCGGGAAAACACTGAAATCGCGATTAGTGCCATTTACACAAAGCGCTTCGAGGCCGTGTTCCTCTGCACACGACCTAAAGGACCAAAAATAAATTATGTAGTGGCAGCTAAATACATTAAAAAGTCTGGTACCTTTGTCAAAAAGTGGATTCAATGATTTAAAGAGTCAAAAACCATCGATGACCTTCCAAATCATGATTCGTTGGTTCGGCTTTATTTTCGTGCAATCCTGGCTTTTCCTTACGTCAAGGCCAAGCAAAGTTGAAGCAAAAACGTCTCGAGTTATCACACGTTGCCATTCGGGAATATCTGTGCGCAAACAATGTAGTATGGTGGAGTACCGATAATGATCCCAAACACCGGAGCTGGCTGTATATTGAATGGAAACGGGATAAATGCATTGTGACAATTGATTGGCCTTCGTTGGAATCGCCTGATGCAAATCCTATCAAAAACATCTGAGCTTATATCAAGTAGAAGCTCCGTTGGAAACGTGTTTACACTTTGTAGCAGCTCTCCCGACAAATTTGACTCATTTGGAAAGCGCCTTTCCTCGAATACGACGTAAATTTAGTGGAAAGTATGCCTCGGAAATGCCAAACAATAATTGATGCTGGTGGTGATTGGACTCACTATTAAGCTAAAAGCGCGGTACCTCAGAATGTACTTAATATATGTATAAGTCAAAAACTGTCTTTAAATAAACTATCTCTAAATTATGCTCGACACGCTCCTACTCAAAAGACTTTATATATATTTATATATATATATATATATATATATATATATACATACATACATACATATATATATATATATACATATATATATATATATATATATATATATATATATATATATATATATATATATACATATATATATTGATATATATATATATATATATATATATATATATATATATATATATATATATATATATATATATATATATATATTTATGTATATATATATATATATATATATATATATATATATTTATATATATATATACATGTATATACATATATATACATATATTTATGTATACATATATATATATATATATATATATATATATACATATATATATATATATATATATATATATATATATATACATATTGTCGCGATAAGTTCAATGTCCCAGGAAAGAAAAAATGCACTGTCTTTTAACTTAGGTAAAACGAGTTTATTTTACTAACATTGCACAATAATTAATTTCACTATTTTACAAATCGCACTTTAATTGGCTTTTCACTTGTACTATCAATTTATGTTAAACTGTCATCAAATATATCGTGAAAGCCTTTTCCTTCACTATCAATCAATATCGCCTTCAATTCGCGCTCTACTCTTATCACAGTTTTGATATCGCAGTTTGACAATCGCAGTTTCCCATTCAATCCATTTCTCGTATATTGACGAATGTTTTGATGAGAACTACCTGGAATATTGGAGAAATATACCAGGTAGTCCCGCAGTGACGCACTTGCTTACTTTCAGATATTGATTGGGGATCTACTTGGTCCATTCTTATGCCTTCCAGTACATGCTTTTGACGCCATTCGTTCACTTTTTTTGGTTGCTGCTTTTCAATCTATGTTGACTATGATGTGATTAACAGAACAGAACTATTTGGATATGTAGCACTACCACACCTCAGTTCGTTTTGCCCTTAAAAGATGTGTCTCCAGTGGTAGTCAAGTCTCCCTGGATGTCAAATGGGGAAAGACGGTCCAGGTACACGAATTTCATTTTGGCTCTCGGCTTACGGTGTTCTTGTATACGATATACAACGTCATTGATTTGCTTTGTAGCTCGGTATGGTCCGTCTCAATTATGCTGCAAATTCGGAGACCTACCCTTCTACAATTGTGGGCTATATAGCCACACCAAGTCATCCTGCTAGAAGCCAGTAGAATTTGCCTCCAGATTATACTTGGTCTTCATACGGTCTGTAGCCGATTTGAGGTGTTTTTGCACTGTCTGGTGAATCTGGTTCAACCGTTGTCTTAGCTAACTTGCGTACTCCGAGATCGTTTGAAGTTCCTCTGAGGGAGTCCCGAACTTTAGATCAGCTGACAGACGGTTTGGCCCGTTAATGCATGTTCCGCAACTCGATACGCCATCAAGAATAATACGATGTGCGCGTCCCAGTCCGTTTGGATCTTATCACCCATCTTGGCCAAGTTTTTACGGAGTGTGCCGTTGAAGATGTTTACAGTTTTTTCTTCCTGGTTGGGAGTGGGATAGACTTCGGGCCACTTGCTGAAAGAATCGGCCACAACCAGCGTGAATCGATTTCCCTATTTGGATTCAGGGAAGGGTCCTGCAGTGTCAACAACAATCCTTTCAAACGGTACCCTCACGTTATAGGTTTGCATTTGTCCTCTCAGTCCTCACCTTGGACGTTTGACGGAAACACAAATAAGGTCTTGTTAACATCAAGGTTGCCTCCCGAGGTTTCTTCGTACATTTCCTTAGCCACATCGTGGATTCGGCGCTGCGGTCATAAGCGTTGTTGGTGAGGTGGTTACTACTGCCTTCGTTGCTTCTAACTCCTTTTTCATGTTTTCCATCTCATGGTTGATTCTCTCCTCGACCTGGCTGACCTTCTCCTCGACCTGGTATGCCTTTTCCTAGACGTATTTAATTTGTTTGTTAAGAGTACCGAACTCCACTTTTATTTCGGTTGACTGCTTTTGCAAAGCGGCCTTCAAATCAGTTCACTGTTCGGCAAATCTGCCTTGGTTTCGATTGCCTGTTGGTCTAGCTTCTTAGATTGCTCAAATGCTTGTTGGTCGAGTTTCTGACCTAGTTTCGCAATCAAACTAGATGACTGTTGTCGCTACGCTTGCTGCACCAGTAAAAACGCACTGTTTTTTAAATTGCGTTGAAAGTGTATATGTTACTAAGAATGCACAATAGATAGTTTCACAATTTTACAAATTACACTTTGATTTACTTTTCGCTTGGACTATCAATTTATGTTTAACTATCTTTAGATTTGAGGTGTGAAAATTAAGTGTGGTAAATGTGCGACTTTGAAATTCGCTTCCCTTTCTTCGGCATCCTTCCCCTCTCCATTGATATATTTACCATCTCTCCAGCTTTTTTAGTTCGCTTGCTGTGTCGTGTTAAGTAGACGTGTGTTGGTGTTGCTCGTCACGAAAATAGAGAAACGAAATCAAGAGCAACGCGGCACGATAAAATTTTGCGCCAGATTGGGTGAAACAGCTTCGGAAACGTTTGCTAAAATTTTAAAAGTGGATGGTGATAGTGCTCTTAGTCATGTCCAGGTGTTTCGATGGCATATAGAGTTTAAGGAGGTACGTGAAAGGATGGAAGACGAAGCGCGGAGTGGGAGACCAGTCGAGGTGTGGACTGACGCGAATGCGTAGCGTGCGCGCTAATCTGTGAAGATCGGCGTTTAGCAGTTCGAATGTTGGCAACGGAACTGAGCATGAACCGTGGAACAGTCAGACAAATATTAATCGACGATTTTGGGATGAAAAAGCTGTGCGCGAAGATCGTTCCGAAAAGCCTTTCTGAGAAGCAAAAGCAGCATCAAATGACCGTCGCAGAAGACTGTTTGGAACAAGTGAAAAATGATCCCACGTTGCTTGATCGAGTTATTACAGGTGCACAGGTCGAAGGAACCCATTTTGAGTCAATTACGGACTTCCAGGCGGCCGTGACGAGGGTACTCGTGGACATCCCAGTCGGTGCGTTCCAGAAATGGGGACTACTTTGAAGGGGATGGCAGAGTTGTAGGATAATTTTTAAATATACGGTTTTCATGGAATTAGTCTAATTACTTAAATGTCACACCTCGTATATCACGAAAAACTATGACTTCACTATCAACCAATATCGCCTTCAATTCGCACTCTACTCTTATCGCAGTTTTACGATCTTCAACATTCATTCAGATCCGCTTTATATAGGGTCTTTAGTCATTCAATCCATTTCTCTTATATTGGCAAATGTTCTGATGTCACCTGAGATACTCGTGAAATTATAATTATATCAATAATTAATTAAGATATATATCTGAAAAAAGAAAGAGACAGCTTCCTTTTAATTTTGTGTATTTTATTTTTATTTTTCCTCGAAATCGATTTTCGACCGTAATCGTTCGGTCTGCTTCAGCGATTAATTTATTTTCACTCGCATCATTGCTCATATACTAGCTACGTTTAAGGGAATTTACTCTAGATCATGAAAAGGTAATTAGGAAATTTGCTTAAGCTAATAAAAGGTGGGAAAGGTAATTTACAAAAGGGGTAGTTATAAAAATATTATTTTTACAAGATTCAGAAAAGATATTATTATTTAATTAATGTAAATAGCCATGAACTGCAGTTTCCATCATCCTGATTCATCAACTTTTTCCTTTCCCGGGTAATTGCCAGGCTTTCCATCACATCCAATTCACATATATCTCTAGCTTCCTTGATGACTATAGCGTCCTCCATTGTTATCTCGTGTCCCTTCGTGATAATATGTTCCGCTACCGCCGACTTGAAATTTGAAGTTCTTTCTTTCTTTCTTGCTGCTTCGACTAGATGCTCCTTGATTCGCGTGCCGATGGGTCTCCTCGTTTGACCTATGTACACTTCTTCACAAGTGGGACATTCGATGCGATAGATACCAGATTTTTCTTTTGGTTCGCGCTTGTCTTTCGTTGATCCGAGAACGTTTTTGAGCTGGTTCTTGCTGCTTGACTCGATTAACCGTACAGAATTGAGCTGATTTATTCGCCTCTTGATCCAAATGCTGATGCCTTCGTTGAAGCCTTCCAGTACGTTCTGATCGTCGTGTGAAGGTGAAAATGAACTCGATTACAAATATTGAAGTAGCTACCTGGCATCAGTTGATATTTTTTAAGGTTACGAAGTACAAAAAATCGTTAGCTAGGATCAGGGAAGACATAAACTTTTTGAAAACGTGTCTTGAGAGAAGACTCACTCCGAAGAGCCATTTGGTAAAGATATGCTGTGGCCTGAAAAACGCGGTTACCCAAAAGATAGTAGTGGAACGAAATTTAATGAAGATCAGCATCAAGCAACTGTACACGAAATTGAACGATATGACTCTCAAGACGTACGAGAAGCATCTGGAGCTTATGCGAGAATCTCAACACTGTGGTAAAGCTT
The DNA here is from genome assembly GCA_963969285.1 of Odontomyia ornata. Taxonomy (NCBI): domain Eukaryota; kingdom Metazoa; phylum Arthropoda; class Insecta; order Diptera; family Stratiomyidae; genus Odontomyia; species Odontomyia ornata. The sequence goes on from OZ017743.1 coordinate 31,275,672, forward strand.
ATATAGAGGACTTACTGGAAAAAGCGGACTTAGCATACCAATGTGAGAAAGAAAAGAATACGGAAATACATCGGAAAAAAGTTGAATCGATTGGAAGAAGCGGCCAAACCAGTTTAACAATTCGTAGAAGTTCAAGAAATCCCCGGGCTGGTTGTCAACAAATCGAGTTTAGTTTTTAATGAAAAGGAAATGCGTTTACTCAACATGGGGTTTAATTACACCATAAAACCATCAAAAATACCTATAGAGGAGATCATCGTAGAAACGGAAGCAGCAATGAGCAGACTACCGGAAGCACAGAAAACGATGGCAAGGAATGATAAAGCCGAGGTGATAAGGAGAGCGAAAAAGGTGGTAAACAGTGAAGAGGCGTGCATCATTGCGGAACTGAAGAAGAAACCTGTTCACTTTGTCAAGGCAGATAAAGGAAATACAGTGGTAGTGTTGGATAAAAGCAAGTAGGATGAGGCGGTCATACAAATGCCAAGCAGCGGTCATTTCTTCGAGCTACGCCGAAGCCCGTTAGAGGAATCCATGAATAGATTCGAAAGGACAATAAGAAGTTGTGAGTCGTTAGTTGGCGAATCGATGAAGGTTAGAGTGAGTAACCCTACTTTGCCTAGGATGGAGTATTTGCCAAAAATACACAAAGGGGGGAACGAAATACGTGAGATTATTTCGGCCGTGAATGCACCGACCCAAAAACTGGCAAGATGGCTGGTGAACGAATTTAAGGGAATGACCCAAATGCGTGGTAGATCTGTAAAAACAGCAAGGAATTCTTCGAGAAAATCCTAAAGTTTGGCCCACCAGCGCAAGACGAAATTATGGTGTCTTTCGACGTGAAAGCTCTATACCCGAGTATTCCGGTGATGGAGACACTGGGGTACATAGAAAAATGGCTTTCTCACCAAGAAAACTCATTATCTTGGAAAATAAAAACTAGGCAGTATATCCAACTTGCGAGACTTTGCATGATCGAAAATTATTTCACCTTTCGGGGGAAATTTTATAAGACGAAAGGCGGAGTAGCGATGGGAAATCCACTTTCACCATTCTTCGGCGAGGTATTTATGACGAAACTAGAAGACGGACTGCAGGAGAAAGGCCAGTTACCAAAACGTTGGGTCCGATATGTGGACAATGTATTTGCATATGTGAGAAGGACTGACGTGGAGAAGGTGCTTGCTGCCCTGAATGGAGTTCACAGGAATATAGTGTTCACGATGGAGGAAGAGAAAGACGGTAAACTATCGTTCCTAGATATAGTAGTAATATATATATATATATATATATATATATATATATATATATATATATATATATATATATATATATATATATATATATATATATATATATATATATATATATATATATATATATATTTATATATATATAAATATATATATACATATATATATATATATATATATATATATTTATATATATATATATATATATATATATATATATATGTATATATATATATATATATATATATATATATATATATATGTGTGTGTTCTGGAAAATAAAATCAATGAGTTAATTTGAACAACAAGACCCGTCTTTTTTCTCCGTTCTTCATTTTATATACATAATTTTTGCTTACTTACAAATCTTAAGTTAATGACTTTATTTCTAAAACAATTTGCTGACACAATTATTTTGAAGTTAATGACTTTATTAAAAAAACAGTTTGCTGACTTATAATTACTGATGTGCGTGAAAAGGTGATTAACAATTAGTTGACAAATTTTGATGAGTTGCAATTGGTAAAGTGAACAAAGTTCAATACAATATTGTAATTTAGCATTCTGTTATGTTAAATATTGCAAATACTAAGGTGAATTAAATTTACAATTTGTTTGATTGCATTTTAATACTAATGGATTTGAATATGAAATTGAATATGCATTGCGCCACAATTGGTGAAGGTAAATTCTAGGGCATTGACTGCGTGGTGATGATTTGAACATTACCGCCCGCCATGAACCTTCCGAGGTTCTTAGTTCAGGTTGCATGTCGATGTGTCGTACCAGTTTGCTCTCTGTAAGGTTGGTGTAGTTGCCAGCTTAGCAAGACGACGCCTTATCAAAAATAAACACCCGGCTTCAGTGGTTGCGGATATGATGACAGATAAGGTGATGCTAGTTCCGTGTTGGTGAACGGTTGACCAAGATATTGACTGGTAATTTTCAATTATTGCTTGTTCTTGTTGAACGTAGGCTCCTAAGGATTCGTCTGCCTTGATTAATTCTGATGCGACAAGGGTTGGTATAGTTTGTTTGCTTATGGTTTGATTAAGTACAGGAGGGTGTAGAAGGATGTAGACCGATAAGTTTCTTGTGAAGGCTGACCATGTTGTAGTAAAAAGTGAATGTTCAACTTTAAGGTTGCATTCTTGTGTTAGTTTGATGATACCAGTGCCGCTCAGAATTACGTTGTCACGGTGACCTTGACATAGTGTTTGCCCAGGGGTTGCTGTAGGAGCGGTAAACATCCAGGTGGGGGCGTCATGGAGCTGTTTCCATATTACTGTGTTAAGTTTGAAGGTGTGCACCGCACATGGTGTTCTCCCGTATACCTTGTGGATTTCGTTGATTATACAGTTCGGCTTCGAGTTGACGTCGTAGAGTATGTTGATGTCCACTAGGTACTGGTCAGCATAAAGTCTGAAGAGGTCGGTTGAGGAGGCTTCGAAATACTGCTGCTGATTATAGTTGACTCCTAGAATCCTTGGTGGTATATCGAATGCTTGGAATGTGGTATTCCCGACCCTCTCCGGAATTGGTGGTGGTTTTATGATCTCGTATGGGTGCCTGTCAATGATTGGAAGGAAGGCCAGAAGGTGGAAACTGTTTTCATCGGATGAAGATTGAATCGGCTCGATTGGTCGTAGTATAATTTGCACATGATCTGGTAGCAGTAGCAGTGTCCTGTCGATGTCTTGAATGCCGTCGCTTATCTTGATGCAATCCCAAATATCTGTGCGTGATAAAAGGCTCGATAGTTTGCTTGTATATTTATGGTATACTTCTTGCAGGTAATTTTCTGCTCGTCATAAGGTAGCCATGATGTTGATATTGATTTTGTTGTGGTCAGTGGTTGTAAACCAATGACTTTGTTCGTTGATGCGTGCTAACCCTCTTTTCAGTTGAGTTTGGAAACGTTTCAATTGCATGTTTATTCTAGCTGACGTGCTATTTAAGGTTTTTACTGCTTTCAGCATAAGTTTATTTTGGTTATCGACAGAACGAATGATTGCTTCCTGGTTGTCGGAAAGAGTACTGATGTCCTTGTAGGCCTCATCTTTCACGCCAAACACCGCGGTTAACAGAGATCCTAGTGCTCCGCGTCGTTGTCTCCCATGAAACATTCTCAATGTTGTTATTTTGCGATTGATCTGGTCCTTCACTTCATTTAGGTGTTCTGCAAGCTCATAGCAGCCGATGTCCAAGGGAATTGCCGTACTGGAATCGCACAGTGCTCTGGCTTTTGTTACCACTGTGTTAACATTGTTCATGTCATCATTCAAATTGGTCCAAGGTATCTGATGTCAGTTGGGTTATATTGACCTCGCAGTGTGTCTGTGGTAAAACGCAGCAGATCACCAGCAGCGAATATAATAGTGTAGCACCTAGACCAGAACCGGTTGTCCTCTTTGTTGCAGGTTCTGTGGGTTCCACCTTTTGCTTTTTGGCTCGTTCCGCTAAGTATTCTGTCCAAGTACTCCCAATAGGTGCAATTTTGACTCGTTTAGACTTGCGTGGTTTTGATGTCGTCAGAAGTGTTGTTGTACTAGGTGTTTGAGCACCTAATTTCGTAGAGATATCTGGAGTTGGGTTGTTAAGCGGTAGACGGCAGATCTTAGTCACGGGGCGTCTGGTGACTCGTCCATGTACTTTGACGGATACGACTCGCAGCATACCATCAGCGCCAGGATGCACTTCGGTCACTCTTGCCAGTGGCCAATTAGTAGGGGGGAAGTTCTCCATTTTCATGAGCACTAATCGCCGACTTGAAGGTTGGGTCGTATGTTTGTCCATTTAGGTCTCTGTTGTAATCTGCTTAGATATTCCAGTTTCCATCGATTCCAGAAATGTTTCCTAATTTGTTGTATGGCTTCCCATTTTTTGCTAATGAGTTTGTCAGCAGAGATTGATGGTATCTCAAATAAGTGACTTCCTGTTAAAAAATGTCCAGGAGTGATGGCCGATCGATCCTTTGGGTCATTGCGCACCTCACACAGTGGTTTTGAATTCATGCATGCTTCTATTTGGCATAGAAGCGTGAAGAGTTCCTCAATGGTTAAAAGATGTTGTCCGGCTGATTTGACCAAATGGCGCTTCATTGATTTTACCCAGCTTCCCAGAGTCCACCAAAGTGTGGGCTTCCAGGAGGTATAGATTTCCACTGAATCTCGTCGTTCATCAAACAATCTTTACAGTGGTTTGCAGCTTCTGAAAATGCTTTCCGCAGTTGTCGTTCGCTACCCATGAAGTTTGTCCTACAGTCACTGTAAATAGTGTGACATTTTCCTCTTCTGGCTATAAATCTTCTAATTGCTGCAATGCAAGCTGGTGTTGATAACTCGCTAACAGCTTCCAGGTGGAAGGCCTTAGTAGAAAAGCATACAAATACTGCTACATATGCTTTCGTTTTCTTGGCCCCACGGCCGCTACTCCATTTGATGGTAATTGGACCGGCGTAGTCCAGGCCTGTCTCCGCAAAAGACTTTTTTATTTGGCATCTTGGTGAGGGCAGTTGTCCCATCAGTTGGTTTCCTGGCTGTGCAGTAGTTTTGAAGCATGTAATGCATTCACGAAGTATCCGTTTCACAAAGGATTGTGCATTAACGATCCAGAACTCTTGTTGTATGGTTGCTTATACGAGTTGCAATCCTCCATACAGTGTCTTCATATGGTTCTGTCTGACGATCAGTGTGCAAAGGAATCTCTCGGAAGTATAGCGCGATATTTTGCCTTTTCATTTTTGGGTGCAAACTGTAGTCTTCCGGAAGTCCTAAGGATGCCGGCGGAATCAACCCACGGGACTAAGTGCTTGAGACTGCTGTCTTTGGCAACTTGGAACTTGTCGCCTAGCGTTGAGATTTCTTTTGCGAATGCATGTTGCTGAGAAAGTTGTATGCATGTTAGTTTTGGTTCTTGTAGCTCCTCGAATGTCAAGGGTCCCGTTTGTTTATCAGTTTCATGTGTTGTATTATAGCTGAATCGACGTATCCATGCCATAACCTTTAGAAGCTTTGGTAGCGAAGAGTATCTTTTGAATATTTCTGGCTCTTGAGTATGCTCAGCGGCTAAAGTTGCAATGGTACGAGTTTCTTCAGTTACAGCTTCGTTTTTTGTCGCCGATAACGCAAAATTTTTGGGTGCCCGTATTTCGCGATTTGCGAGCCATTCTCGACCTTTTCACCATAGGGATGAGTGGATCAGCTGGTTAGGACACACTCTCCTTGACGCAAGACCAGCGGGATTATCAGTGGTGCGAACGTGATGCCACTCATTAGGTGTCGAATCTTCATGTATCAGGCTGATGCGATTAGCTTCGAATACCTTCCACTTCGCTGCTGGTTTTTGGATCCAGGCCAGAATGATTTTGGAGTCTGTCCAGAAGTAAGTGCTGACATTGGACCATTTGCATGCTAGTTTAAGTTGTTTCATTGATTCTAGCATTAGAACTGCACCGTTAAGCTCGAGTCGTGGAATTGAGATGGTTTTTAAAGGAGCGATTTTTGACTTTGCGCTCAAAAGACATGTACACACATGTCCTTCCGTGGTGATAGTTCGTAAGTAAATTGCCGGTGCGTACGCTGCGCTGGATGCGTCGCAAAACCCGTGCAACTCTATCTTTGCATTCGTTGTTGAGCCATTCCATCTAGGGATTCGCAGTTTTTCAAGTAGCGGTAATTGTTGTCGTGTTTCAACCCAATCCTTGATTGTGGCTGGAAGAACTTCATCATCCCAGCCTAACTTCAGAAGCCAGAGTTTCTGCATAGTAATTTTTCCCGTTATAATGTAGGGTTGCAACCAGCCTAGCGGATCGAAGAGTTTTGCCACTTCTGATAGTATGGATCGCTTTGTTAGTTTTTGGCCTTCCAACAGTTTAACTTTGAATGAAAAGTTATCTTGTGCTGGATGCCAGTGCAGTCCAAGTGTCTTGACTTCTTCGGATAGAGTTATTTCATGAGGCTTTTGGCTTTCGCGATCGCTTTCAGGGATTGCTTCTAGCAGGCTCTGATGATTAGCTGACCATTTCCTCAGATGAAACCCGCCTTTGCTGAGTACCTGGTTAAGTTCGTCTTGTACGTGCCTCAGCTGAGTGACGTCATCTGAGCCAGTGAGAAGATCGTCCACATAAAAATCATGAAGTATTCTGTCAGTGACGTCCGGGTGGGTAGCTTGTTCATCAATTGCTAACTGTTGTAATGTGCGAATAGCCAAAAATGGGGCACATGCTGTACCGTACGTCACAGTTTTCAACCTCTAATGCCTGATTGGCTCTTTGACGTTGAATCTCCATACTATGCGCTGATAGTCTCGATGTCCCTCATGAGCTTGTATCTGCCAATACATTTTCTCTATATCGGCAGCAATTACTTATCGATGGTTGCGCCATCGTAACAATAGGTGAAGCAGATTAGTCTGTATTGTGGGTCCTACTTGGAGTAGATCGTTCAAGGACTTTCCACCAACTGATTTTTGGCAGGCATTGAATACAACACGCAATCTTGTAGTAGAGCTCGTTTCCTTGATGACTTCATGGTGAGGGAGATAAAAGCATACAGTACTTTGAACTAGCTCATCTGGTACCCTTTCCATATGGCCAAGTCGTAAGTATTCTTCCATGAAGGCGTGGTATTCTTGCTTTCGATCAGGATGGGCAGAAAGGCGCTGTTCTAATTGTCGGAAGCGAATATATGCTATTCGTAATGACTCCTCAAGACTGCTTCTCAAGTCGACACTTGATTTGAATGGCAACATCACTGTATATGTTCCATTTGGGCTTCTGGTCGTATTTTCGGTGTAGTGTTGTTCAACCTCAAGGTCTTCTGGTGTTTGGTTACGTACTTGAGATGGCTCCTCGATTTCCCAAAAGCGTCTAAGAGTCTTATTTAACTCTTCAAATGCTATAGAGGCGCTGGGCCTGAATCAGCGTGCGTGTTCGTCGTTGACCCGAATAGCACCCAACCAAGTTTGGTTTTTTGTGCACAAGGTTGTCCTTTTATAAATCCTCGGTCCAAAATACTTCCATATACGTTGGCACCGAGAAGTAAGTCGACGTGCGATGGACGGTTAAAACTAGGATCTGCAAACGTAACCTTTTGATCTGTTCAGGGAGGTTTACAGTTATGCTGGTGGCAGGTAACACGCCTGTAATCCTTGGTATGATTAAAGCCGAAAACTGTAGAACATCGGTATGGCCATTCCTTCCTAGATGGGTTGTAACGTCTGCAACACCTCTTGATGTCACTTCTTCTGAGCATCCTTTGCCTCCAATAGGTAGTTTGGAATGCTTGCGGGCCAGTCCTAACAGTTGAACAGCAGACTCTGTGATGAAAGACTTCTGAGAGCCAATGTCCAGTAACGCACGTAGTTGAACTGTTGTCCCTTCCTGATTTTTTATTGCGATGAGTGCTGCTGCAAGAAGTACCTGGGTGCTTGAGAACATTGCATTATGAGCTTGTATTGAAACAGGAATTGCTGTAGAAATAGGCTTAACGCCGTTGCTCAAATCTGGCTGTACGTCCCTGTCATCAGCCGCGTGTAAAAGTGTAATATGCCGCCTTGAGCAAAGCTTGCAACTCCTCTTGGATTGACATTGTTTTGCTGTATGTTGATCAGATAAGCAGTTGAAACACAGTTTCTTATTTTTAACCATTTGTCGACGTACGTTTATGGACGCTTTTTTGAACTGGTCACACTCAAACACGTGATGATGGTTAGTACACATTGCACAACGTTGTGATTGTATTGGAGCTGTATGTACAACAATCTTCTTTGACGGTCTTTTACTTGTGCTAATGTTAGTGATTCTAACATGGTAAACCGTTGCGTTAAGAAAGCTGTGAACTTTTCGAGCGTAGGAATTTCCTTGCTTCCACTCATTGCCCTTTGCCACTCAGCTCTCGAATCATTGTCGAGCTTGTTGTTTAGTATGAATATTATAGCAAGATCAAACCCATTGATTTTCAAGGTCTTCAAACTTGCCGTCAACTGGTTGGTGGTGTTCACTATGCCTTTTAACCCGGTTGCGTCGTTTGGTTGGCACAGACTTGCATTCCACCAACGCTGCATCATTGATTCTAGCATTAGAACTGCACCGTTAAGCTCGAGTCGTGGAATTGAGATGGTTTTTAAAGGAGCGATTTTTGACTTTGCGCTCAAAAGACATGTAGACACATGTCCTTCCGTGGTGATAGTTCGTAAGTAAATTGCCGGTACGTACGCTGCGCTGGATGCGTCGCAAAACCCGTGCAACTCTATCTTTGCATTCGCTGTTGAGCCATTCCATCTAGGGATTCGCAGTTTTTCAAGTAGCGGTAATTGTTGTCATGTTTCAACCCAATCCTTGATTGTGGCTGGAAGAACTTCATCATCCCAGCCTAACTTCAGAAGCCAGAGTTTCTGCATAGTAATTTTTCCCGTTATAATGCAGGGTTGCAACCAGCCTAGCGGATCGAAGAGTTTTGCCACTTCTGATAGTATGGATCGCTTTGTTAGTTTTTGGCCTTCCAACAGTTTAACTTTGAATGAAAAGTTATCTTGTGCTGGATGCCAGTGCAGTCCAAGTGTCTTGACTTCTTCGGATAGAGTTATTTCATGAGGCTTTTGGCTTTCGCGATCGCTTTCAGGGATTGCTTCTAGCAGGCTCTGATGATTAGCTGACCATTTCCTCAGATGAAACCCGCCTTTGCTGAGTACCTGGTTAAGTTCGTCTTGTACGTGCCTCAGCTGAGTGACGTCATCTGAGCCAGTGAGAAGATCGTCCACATAAAAATCATGAAGTATTCTGTCAGTGACGTCCGGGTGGGTAGCTTGTTCATCAATTGCTAACTGTTGTAATGTTCGAATAGCCAAAAATGGGGCACATGCTGTACCGTACGTCACAGTTTTCAACCTCTAATGCCTGATTGGCTCTTTGACGTTGAATCTCCATACTATGCGCTGAAAGTCTCGATGTCCCTCATGAGCTTGTATCTGCCAATACATTTTCTCTATATCGGCAGCAATTACATATCGATGGTTGCGCCATCGTAACAATAGGTGAAGCAGATTAGTCTGTATTGTGGGTCCTACTTGGAGTAGATCGTTCAAGGACTTTCCACCAACTGATTTTTGGCAGGCATTGAATACAACACGCAATCTTGTAGTAGAGCTCGTTTCCTTGATGACTTCATGGTGAGGGAGATAAAAGCATACAGTACTTTGAACTAGCTCATCTGGTACCCTTTCCATATGGCCAAGTCGTAAGTATTCTTCCATGAAGGCATGGTATTCTTGCTTTCGATCAGGATGGGCAGAAAGGCGCTGTTCTAATTGTCGGAAGCGAATATATGCTATTCGTAATGACTCCTCAAGGCTGCTTCTCAAGTCGACACTTGATTTGAATGGCAACATCACTGTATATGTTCCATTTGGGCTTCTGGTCGTATTTTCGGTGTAGTGTTGTTCAACCTCAAGGTCTTCTGGTGTTTGGTTACGTACTTGAGATGGCTCCTCGATTTCCCAAAAGCGTCTAAGAGTCTTATTTAACTCTTCAAATGCTATAGAGGCGCTGGGCCTGAATCAGCGTGCGTGTTCGTCGTTGACCCGAATAGCACCCAACCAAGTTTGGTTTTTTGTGCACAAGGTTGTCCTTTTATAAATCCTCGGTCCAAGATACTTCCATATACGTTGGCACCGAGAAGTAAGTCGATGTGCGATGGACGGTTAAAACTAGGATCTGCAAACGTAACCTTTTGATCTGTTCAGGGAGGTTTACAGTTATGCTGGTGGCAGGTAACACGGCTGTAATCTTTGGTATGATTAAAGCCGAAAACTGTAGAACATCGGTATGGCCATTCCTTCCTAGATGGGTTGTAACGTCTGCAACACCTCTTGATGTCACTGCTTCTGAGCATCCTTTGCCTCCAATAGGTAGTTTGGAATGCTTGCGGGCCAGTCCTAACAGTTGAACAGCAGACTCTGTGATGAAAGACTTCTGAGAGCCAATGTCCAGTAACGCACGTAGTTGAACTGTTGTCCCTTCCTGATTTTTTGTTGCGATGAGTGCTGCTGCAAGAAGTACCTGGGTGCTTGAGAACATTGCATTATGAGCTTGTATTGAAACAGGAATTGCTGTAGAAATAGGCTTAACGCCGTTGCTCAAATCTGGCTGTACGTCCCTGTCATCAGCCGCGTGTAAAAGTGTAATGTGCCGCCTTGAGCAAAGCTTGCAACTCCTCTTGGATTGACATTGTTTTGCTGTATGTTGATCAGATAAGCAGTTGAAACACAGTTTCTTATTTTTAACCATTTGTCGACGTACGTTTATGGACGCTTTTTTGAACTGGTCACACTCAAACACGTGATGATGGTTAGTACACATTGCACAACGTTGTGATTGTATTGGAGCTGTATGTACAACAATCTTCTTTGACGGTCTTTTACTTGTGCTAATGTTAGTGATTCTAACATGGTAAACCGTTGCGTTAAGAAAGCTGTGAACTTCCCGAGCGTAGGAATTTCCTTGCTTCCACTCATTGCCCTTTGCCACTCAGCTCTCGAATCATTGTCGAGCTTGTTGTTTAGTATGAATATTATAGCAAGATCAAACCCATTGATTTTCAAGGTCTTCAAACTTGCCGTCAACTGGTTGGTGGTGTTCACTATGTCTTTTAACCCGGTTGCGTCGTTTGGTTGGCACAGACTTGCATTCCACCAACGCTGCATCAACTCCTGCGATATTAATTTCACGTTGTCGTATCTCTCGCACAATAAAGTCCAAGCGGATTCATAATTGTCACCAACTATGTTTAGATGACTTATAATTTGCTCAGCTTCTCCCCTTTATATGCTGCGAAGATACTGCATCTTTTGAACAGTAGATAGTGCCGTGCGTGTACAAATCACGGAACGCGATCCACTTCCCATAATTGCCATCGAATGTAGGAATCTTGATTCGTTCCAAGCGAACAGATTCTCCTCCAATAGAAGCGGGCTGTACCTGTTGACCTAAAGTCCCGGCATCTGTGGCGCCAGCTCGGAATTTATTGATTCCTTCTCTATGGATTGTTCTATATTCCAGAACGAGATCTTCCATGCTGCAATAGTCTTCTGTGTATTTTTTCAGCAATTTTGTATCCTTCTCATCTTGTAGTTGCCCATGTGTTTGAGCATGTGTCGCTTCACATGCCCTCCACTGTTCTTCGAGTCTCTGCAACCTGGTTTTAAAATATGCTAGAGAATGGCAACTGGAACCATCCTTCCTGTAGTTGGAGATCATCCTGTTGATACTGTCGAACTGCAATTTTTGCGCCGCTATGGAACTAGCCATGTTTCCTGTTATGGTACAAAACAAAATGTCCTGACTAAATGCTTTGTTTTCCTGATTCTCCTGTCTCCAACTCAATTTGTTGTATCTTGAGAATCATTAATTCGATATGCTGGAAATCCTGTTGTAGAATTCCCGAATTCGACGTTCTGGATATCCTGTGTAAAATGCCCAAATTCGACTTCCTGGATATCCTGATTCAACTTGTTGCATATCTGTATCCTTCAATGCTGATATCCTGCGATGCGAATCTTCAAATCTCCGATATCCGGCTCGACGGACCAATGTTCTGGAAAATAAAATCAATGAGTTAATTTGAACAACAAGACCCGTCTTTATTCTCCGTTCTTCATTTTATATACATCATTTTTGCTTACTTACAAATCTTAAGTTAATGACTTTATTTCTAAAACAATTTGCTGACTTACAATTATTATGAAGTTAATGACTTTATTAAAAAAACAGTTTGCTGACTTATAATTACTGATGTGCGTGAAAAGGTGATTAACAATTAGTTGACAAATTTTGATGAGTTGCAATTGGTAAAGTGAACTAAGTTCAATACAATATTGTAATTTAGCATTCTGTTAGGTTTAATATTGCAAATACGAAGGTGAATTAAATTTACAATTTGTTTGATTGCATTTTAATACTAATGGATTTGAATATGAAATTGAATATGCATTGCGCCACAATTGGTGAAGGTAAATTCTAGGGCATTGACTGCGTGGTGATGATTTGAACAATATATATATATATATATATATATATATATATATATATATATATATATATATATATATATATATATATATATAAACATACATATATACATTTATATATATATATATATATATATATATATATATATATATATATATATATATATATAATATATATATATATATATATATATATATATATATATATATATATATAAATATATATATATATATATATATATATACATATATACATATATACCCTTGCCAGAAAAAGTATCCGTACATTCATAAAATTAAATTTAATATATTTTCGTGTGTTCTGGTTCGCGGCCGATAGTTTTAATATTCCAGGAAAGTGAAAACGCACTGTCTTTTAAGAAGAATTTTTTTACTAAAAATGCACAATCATTAATTTAACTATTCCCACAACTTGTCTATCAATTTTTTACTTCAACTGTCTATCACTTCACAATCAATATCGCTTTTAATTCGCACTCCTCACTATCGCAGTTTTACTATATAGCGGTTGTAATAATCCCCCATTCATTCAGCTCACCTTTATATAAGGTCACTTGTCATTCAATCCGTTTCTCGTACCTTGGCGAACTACCTGGATTATTCGAGCAATACTGAATGGGCAGTGATGTCACTTTCAGATGTTGATCGTGTTTAGTGGGTTTTCGAGTAAGTTCGTTTTGTTGATCATGATATTCTTAACGGTTGTGAAAACAATTGCGACAGTAGCTCGCAGAGTTATTTATACATGTAACAATACGTATTGAAAGGGAGGTATTCATGAATTTTGACCGTTTCCCGTAAGATCACATTAACGGGATGTACTTTCTGCATTTCCTGCATAATCCGCCTTATTTACTAGCTTAAAGAAGTTTCAATGAATGGGATGTATAAAATATGGCAGCATGTTTTCGCACGCGACAAAACAGAGGATTCCCCATGTTACGTAGTCGCACATACGTATGGATGTATTTGAATCATCTTTGTTAAATTTTAGTAGGTTTTGAAGTGAATAAATGCATTACGAGTATTTTGCCAAGGGAAATATTGCAATGGTACATAAAACGGAAGAAATTAGTGTTGGTGAAAGAAAAATTATCCTTAAACTAAAAGAAAAAGGCAAATCCTTCCGTGAAATAGGAAAATCAATAGGAAAAGCCCACTCTTTGGTTCAGTATGTCATGCAAGCATTTGATACAGCTGGATCTATAGTATCCAATCAGTGAAAAAGAACCGAAAAGTAACTGCTTTTCAAATTAGGGGAAACTTAAAAAAAATCATTTGGCAAGGACCTCCGCGAAAACACTGCACGAATTGCACCTAAGTAACCGTACATATTGGAAGAGTATAGCAAAAGCGTGTCAATTTTTTGAATAAATATTTAAAGAAGCCTCCAGAGTTTTGGGAACATATGTTATTCTTGGATGAAAGCAAGTTTTGTATATTTGGCATCAAGAGAAAAAAGCAAGTGTGGCGAAAGAGTGGTACTGCCATCGAGATAGAAAATCGATCACCAACTGTTAAAAATGGCGGAAGGAGCTGGTGAGCTGGTCTTCGCAGGTTCAATGATGGATCAATATGCTTATCTAAACAATTTGAAGACCGGTATGCTAGAGCGCAGGATTCGTCAGCACAGCAAAACCTCCAAGGAAATGTTAAAACGGTTTATTTTGGATGAATGGGGAAAAATAACTCGACAGGATATATTCAAATTGGTACACTCTAGGCCAAATCAATTAGGGGAGGTTCTCAAGCAAAAAGGCTACCCCACAAGCTCCAGAACACCTAAATTTAACCAAAAAGCTTGATAATTTTAATTATTTTATGCTTTCTACGGACACTTTTCTGCTTTATTTCAGTAAAGGTTTTTGTTTTTGCCATACAAAATAAAATGTTTCAAGATACACTACAGAAATTATGTCCAGAAAATATTATTAAGGGAGTGACTAGAAATTCCAGATAAAAAATTTTAGCGTAAATGTTTTCAGTGCAATGATTTGTTGAAATGTTGTGTACAGATGGCTTTTCGGGTAAGTGTATACATATATATATATATATATATATATATATATATATATATATATATATATATATATATATATGTATATATATATATATATGGGAGTATGTACCAAAGACTGGTGAATAGGTACATCAATATTGATTATGGGTCTTACCTTGTGAAGGAAGACTACAATATAACGAGGTGTTATAAGTGCCAGAAATACAACCACAAGACATCAAAATGTGAAGGAGAGCAAACATGTGCTAAGTGTGGAGGAAAGCACGAAACGAAGGATTGCAAGAGCTCGTGCGAGAAATGCTGTAACTGTGCAGGAAATAGTAAGAACGTAGATTATTCCCACAGAGCAGACTCTACGGAGTGCGCAGAATACCAGCGAAGGATCACAATTGCTAGGAGGAGCATTAACTACGAGTTCAAATGATTTTTAACAACGCAAATCGATTAATTGGGACGAAATTAACGCTCTTATATGCCAATATAAGAAGTTTACGGCACAAACTAAATGACATGCAGATTTATTTGAAGCAAAATCCTGAGATAGATGTGGTGATACTGAACGAAGTATGGATTTATCCTGAGGAATCGAAATATTTTAATATTGAGGGTTATAACTCGGTATTCTCCTGCAGACCTGGAAGAGGTGGTGGGACAGCTATTTTTGTAAAAGATAAAATAAACTTCATCATTAAACGCGATACACCTGATAAATATAATATTATAATAATCGAATTAAACCTCGTAGGCAAAAAAATTAAAATCGGTACCTTCTATAACCCGAACCGTCTGAATGCGCAAGATCTCTGCTCGGTACTCGACAACCTATATTCCTCAGAAAATAATTTATTTACAGTAGCTGACACAAACATTGATGTAATTACCGATTCCTCAGAAGCAAGGCTTTACAAGGATGTACTGGATACTAATGGTGCTGTTATCATCAACAACGAAACAATTACTCGTCCTGTTTCGCATACGTGCCTCGATCATATCGTTACAAACGATAAGTCAACTGCGGGAAAAATCAATTTCATATTTGAGGATTGGCCAGAGCTGGATCATCGTGTCTTCAAAATAAGCATCCAAGGCATAAGCGCACAAAAACAAAAACCTGTTTACAAAACATTCCAACACTTGAACAAAGAACTCTTCAAATCACATCTGCAAAGGTCATTAGAAGTCCGGAGTCCCTTAAACCTAATGGAACTTACGAATATGATCACAGAGTCCAAACGTTACTCCATCGTCGAGAAAAAGCTTAGATGCCGCCAGCAGACATGGATAACAAAGCGAGTAATCGAAGCCAGTATTAAAAAGAGAAAGGCGTACATAAGCTTTAGAAGGAACATGGAAGATCGTGTGCTAAAAAACATGTACATACAAGCGAAAAAGGAATCAAAACGTCTTGTGAAGGAAGCTAAATTCTCTTACTTCGCTAAAAGGTTGGAGACAGCGGCAGATAACAATCATGAAATATGGAAGATAATAAATGAAGTAAAAGACAACTCTCCCCCCCGAATTTTAATACCGGATTCGCAGTTTTCTCCAGTGACCCCTAATATTTTATCACAACCAGATGGAGCAGCAACTTTCTTGAACAACTTTTTCTCAACTGTGGGCGAAAAAATTACAAAAGAGCTTGGTGATGTCCCAACAAGTAGGCTAGATCACGCTAACATCTCACCCGATTCCATGTTTCATATTCATCCAACCACTAAAAACGAAGTTCTTAAGACTATTGAGGCAATGAAGAAAAATACGGCTCCAGGTATTGATCAGATCACGATGGAGGAAATTGTACTTGTAAAAAATGAAATAGCAGAACTCGTGGCTAATTATTTAAATGAGCATATCAGAAACGGAACGTTTCCTGAAGAGGGGAAGCTTGCAAAAATTGTACCTATATTCAAAGGAGGAGATCGATCGGACCCCAATAATTATCGCCCAATTGCACTCTTGACCGGATTTAGTAAAATATTTGAAAAAGTAATTAACTCTCGCTTAATATCCTTCATATTAGATAACTCTATCCTAAACTCCCGCCAATATGGCTTTCAGAAAAACAAGGGAACGTTTGACGCTCTACTCTCGGTAACGCGATTCATCAACGAGAGACTTGATGTAGGGGATTATGTTGTTGCCATTTTTGTGGATCTAAGGAAAGCGTTTGATACGGTCGATCATGACCTCTTACTTCGAAAACTAAAAGCATATGGTGTTCAAGGCACAGCAAATAAACTATTTCAAAATTACCTAAAAGGCAGACTGCAGAAAACAGCATTTAATAATGTTCTGAGTGACCCGGCACCAATGAAATCAGGTGTTCCACAAGGCTCAATACTTGGCCCAACCTTGTTCCTTCTATACACTAATAATTTAAATACATGCAGGCTAAGTGGTAATTACTTTTTATATGCTGATGATACAGTGCTTCTTTACTCGGGACGCGATAAAAATGACATCGGAGACGCTATCAACGAGGATCTAAATTCATATAATTTATGGTTGAAAGAGAATAAACTAGCGTTGAATATTTCAAAGACAAAATATATTATCTTTAAGCAAAAGAACAGGGAAGACATAGATGTTGATATAAAAATTAATGGTGAAAAGCTGCAAAGAGTGCTCGAACTTAAATATCTTGGCCTTACTATCGATCACCGTCTGACCTGGCTCCCGCATATAAACAACTTAAGGAGGCAATTAGCACCAATAATTGGATTGTTACGAAGATATGAGGAATTTCCAAAAAAAATCAAGCATCTTGTTCTGAATGCCTTCGTACTGTCAAAAGTACATTACGGAGTGGTAATTTGGAGTCAGTCCTCAAAGCAACACCTAAATATAATTTCCAGGATATTAACCAAGGCGTATAAAAATATACATAATCTCCCAAGGCTCACACCAACAAACATAGTGTATCAATCATGTAACGCATTAACTTTTAACCAAATCATTAAAATGGAGAAAGCCAAGTTTATCTTCAAAAGTTTAAATCTCAGCTTGTCGTCACAAACACCATTTATTAAAGTCTCACAAAAGAATCAATACAGTACTAGGAACGCAAACCAATTTGTAATTCCTTTTGCAAGGACAGATCGCCTGAAGAACGATGCTACAAATGACGCCCTTCGTATATACAACAATCTTCCAGATTCAGTTAAAGAAGCGAATTCTCTTATGGTTTTCAAGAAAAGACTTAGAAACTATTTAATGAATAACGATTGAATCTCAGTGCAGAAACTTTCAACATAGCATCTTAGGTCAATTATTGATCCTATCTTCGAGATGCCTCGAGAAACACCTACTATTATTATAATATCAGTCCAGTAATTTCAACATAGCATCTTAGGGCATTGTTGACCCTATCGTCGAGATGCTTGAAGAGACAGCTATTCTTTTAACTCAGAGTTTTTTTTACTGCGTCGAATTTATAATTTTTTTTATCTCTGAGAGCTGATCACGATATGGACAAGACAAGTTTAACCGGAGGACTTCACATATTTTTGTGTGCCCCCTTATACCGATGTGTTATACATTGCCTGGGTGGCACACCTGAGGAAACGACGAAATGTGAAGTGCAGATCGCACGAGCGTAGTGCGACGAAGAAAGTGTGATGGAGAGAGTGGAAGGGAATGGAGGTAAAAAAAAAAAAAAAATATATATATATATATATATATATACATATATATATATATATATATATATATATATATATATATATATATATATATATATATATATATATATATATATATATATATATATATATATATATAATGTTACATGCATGAATAATTCTGCGAGCTGCTGTTGCAATTAAATTAAGAACCTCATGATCAACAAAGTGAATTTACTCGAAACCACGAGAACCCACCAAGCACGATAAACATCTGAAAGTGACGTCACTCCATTCATTAAGCTGCTCGAATATACCAGGTGCCTCTCGGCAGAACATTCGCCAACGTACGAGAAATGGGTTGAATGGGTAGAGACCCTATGAAAAGGCGAGCTGAATGAATGGGGGGATCATTCATTAGAACCGCGATTTAGTAAAAACTGCGATAACGAATTGAAAAGCGATATTGATGGAGTAATAGTAGTCACCTTCGTTGATGGTTAAATGAAGACAGTTGTTAGATAAATTTATTGACAAAGTGAAAATTAAAATTATGAAATAGTTTAATGAGTGATTGTGCATTTTTAGTAAATAAATAAACTCTTTTAATTTAATTTAAAAGACATTGCGTTTTCACTTTCCCGGAATATTAAAATTATTGGCCGCGAACCATAATACGCGACAGTGGTATCAAGAAGTTAGAAGGAAAATTTTGAAGGTGGAAAACTTTTAAACACTTTTAAAGTGCACAATAGTGAAATTTAACGTGGAAACTGGTGGTAAAATTGCCAAAACAATAAAAATGCCAGGAAACATGCATCTAAAAATTGATCAATTGACCATAGCAAAGCTCAAGGAGGAGTTGGAACAGCGAAATCTGGCCACACAAGGTACACAGGCCATACTGATTGCACGCTTGCGTGACGCGATCGAGTCGGAAGGCGTGAATCTGGATTCGGTTGAGCCCTCAGATGCGGAAAAAGGTGCAAAAGGTGGAGAAAGAAAAACAACAAAATCAAAGGAGCCAGGAAATGCGCTGATGCAAATGTTGATGCTGATGCAACTGCGAAGCTAGACCACAAGCTCGACCAACAAGCATTCAAAATCACACAGAAGCTAGAGAAACAGTCAACTGAAATAAAAGCGGAGCTTGGTAGTTTGAACAAACAAATTGAAGGCGCCGGCGAAAAGGTCTACCAGGTCAAAGAAAAGGTTTACCAGGTCGAGGAAAAGGTCACCCAGGTTGAGGAGAGAATCAACCATGAGATGGAAAACATGAAAAAGGAATTAGAGCAGCGAAGGCAATAATAACCACCTCACCAGCCCCGCTTATAACTGCAGCGCACAGCACATCCAGAAATGTGCAAGCACCAATATTTGACGGGGAAACGGTCTGCAGTATTCACAAAACCCAGTTTGAAGCAGCCGCTCGGATAAATCACTGGAATGAGAAGGAACGAGTAACTGCATTCATCATTGCCCTAAGAGGCCCAGCTGCCGAGCTTTTGCAGACGATCCCCGTTGAGTTGCACTCAAACCCGGCTGCTATAATGAATGCGCTCGACATGCATTACGGAGACGATCATCTGAAGCAGATTTATCGGGCACAGCTACGGCAATGGATGCAGAAGTCTGCCGAAACTTTACAGTGGCTAGCCCAAGACATTGAGCGACTGGAACTTTTGGCTTAACCAGCGTACGACCCAGGACATCAAGATGACGCAGCGACAGAAGCATTCATTAGCACATTAAGGGACCCGAAATTGCAACAAGCTGTGCGTTTAACTCAGAAGCAAACAGTCAAGGATGCATTGGCTTATAGCCTGAACTATCATTGCCCTGGTTTGCGAGGTAGTAGCAGACGGGTGCAGGTGTGAGCGCATCAAAATTGAGCGAGAGCCACAGATAGATGGTGCGCCTAGATGCTGGAATTGCGGAGAGAAGTGGCATCTGCAAAGAGACTGCAAGAAGCGAAGTAAACGGAGCTACTGTCCAGGGTGGTGGAGATCCAGACCAAGTCAGGAGCTTAAAATGGAAGCCCATTAAAATGAGGGGGCTAACTTCGTGGGGCGAATGTTGGCTAGGAGAATTGACGTCCCAAGCAGCCCCGTCACCGTGTCAAGGCTGCGTCGTGAAAAAGCAAATTTATGCCTTTCGGGTCAAGTTGACGAAGAACATTGCACTATAACAAGCGACACAAGTGCAACCCAAGCGATTATCCGACCAGAACTAGTGAGACAAAAATTACTTCACAAGGGCGGAGTTCATCAAAATACTGGCACCCTATCGCGTCGTCCATGTCAAGCTAACTGCAACCATTGCCGACGGGTTGAGGAAAAGGAACAACCCGTTGATCTGCGATTGATAACGGCCGAATCAGATGAAGGATGGTCATTGGAGGAGATTCAAAATGCCCAGTTAGTTGATGAAGATATCGAACCATTGCTCGTATGGAAGGAGACAACTGGGTGACCTGAGTGGAAGAACGTTTCAATGCATGGTGCCACTCTGAAAAGCTATTTGGCACAATGGAACTCCCTTCAGGTGGAGGGTGGGTTACTCAAGCGGAAATGGGAAACGGTGGATGGCAGGTCCTATAGGATGCAAACTATACTTCTCAAAAGCCGAATCTACGATGTGATTAAGGAAATGCATGCAGGATCCTCGGAAGGCCACCTTGGTGTTAACAAGACCTTAGCGAAACTGCCCGAAAGGTTTTACTAACTCCACGCTCGAGAAGACGTAGGGGACTGATGCTGTCGATGCACCATTTGCGCTTCCGTCAAAGGTCTAAAGCGACGACTGAGAGAACAAATGCAAACCGATAACGTGGGCGTGCCATTTGACAGAATTGCGGTTGACATCGCAGGACCCTTTCCTGAATCCGAATGGGGAAATCGAAACACGCTGGTTGTGGCCGATTATTTTTGCAAGCGGCCCGAAGTCTACTCCATTCCCAACCAGCAGGCAACTGTAGCCGAACAGCTAGTGTTAAACAGGGTCAGTGGGTGTGGCATACCTTGTGAATTACATTCAGATCAAGGCCAAAACTTTGAGTCACTGGTTTTTGGCGAAATGTGCGAGCTGCTGGGAATACGGAAAACGAAGACGACACCGCTGCATCCCCAATCAGATGGAATGGTCGAACGTTCCAATGGCACGCTCAATAAACATCTGGCCAAGATGGTTGACGAGAACCGAAAGGACTGGGACCGACACATCCCACTATTTTTGATGGGGTACAGAGCTGCTGAACATGCACCGACGGGCCAAGCCCCAGCAAAAGTCATTTTTGGAAAGACTATTTGTCTGCCTGCTGACATAAGATTGGAACACCATCTAAGAAGACCCAAACGATTTCGGAGTATGCCAGTGAGCTAAAACAACGGTTGAACCAGATACATCGGACAGTGCAAAAACACCTTGAATCGGCTACCGACCGCATGAAGACCAAGGATGATCTGAAGGCAAATTCTACTGGCTTCCAGCAAGATGACTTGGTGTGGCTATATAACCCACAACGGCGAATGTGTAGGTCTCCGAAGTTGCTGCATAATTGGGAGGGTCCACACCGAGTTACAAAGCGAATCAATGACGTCACATATCGCATACAGGAACACAGCAAGCCAAGAGCCAAAATAAAAATTCTGCACCTGGACCATCTTGCCCCATGTTACATCCAGGGAGAATTGACTTCACCTGGCAACACATCTTATCGGGGCGAAAAGTGTTACATGTACAACTAATTCTGCGAGCTACTGTCGCAATTGTTTTCCCGACATCTTGATCAACAAAGGAATGTACTCGAAACCTGCCAAGCATGCTCAACACCTGAAAGTGACGTCACTGCCCCACTCATTAAGCTGCTCGAATATTCCAGTTAGTTCACCAATTTACGAGAAATGAATTGAATGACTAGAGACCCTATATAAAGCTGAACTGAATAAAGGGGGGGGGATTGATTACAACTGCAATATAGTAAAACTGCGATAGTGTGCTGCGCGAATTGGATAGCGATATTGATCGAGTAATAGTAAAGGGATTTTCGTTGATAGATGAGGCAGTTAAAGTAAAAATTGATAGGCGAAGTGAAAAGTAAAATTGGTAAAATAGTGAAATCAATTATTGTGCATTTTTAGTAAATAAACTCTTTTAACTTAACTTAAAAGACAGTGCGTTTTCATTTTCCCGGAACATTAAAATTATTGGCCGCAAACAGTCGTTTTCTTAACGTGTGGTGTACTTCTTAGCTGGGATGACAGTGTCACGTGGGATCAATTTGGTCAAAACTCCTCCAACAGTTTCAATACCCAAATTTAATGGATTGACGTCCAAAAGAACAATGGCATCAGTATCTTGTTCGCCTGAGAGGACACCAGCTTGTACGATGGCACCATAAGCAGCAGCTTCATCAGGGTTACTGCACCGAGATGGCTCCTTACCCAGGAAGAAGTCCTTTACCAATTGTTGTACTTTTGGAATACAATTTGAACTGCGAACTACTTTCACGTATTATGGTTCACGGCCGATAATCTTGATGTTCCGGGAAAGTGAAAACGCACTGTCTTTTAAATTAAGTTAAAAGAGTTTATGTACTAATCCACAGTTATTAATTTTACTATTAAAATCTTAGCTTCCACTTGTCAATAAATTTCTATTCCAGCTGTCCACTTAACAATCAATCAATCAATAAATATCGCCTTTACTTCGCGCTCCACTATATCGCAGTTTTTACTATCGAGGCTTGCTATCGCAATATATCGTGGTTGTAATGAATAATGCCCCCCATCCATTCAGCTCGCCTTTATGTAGGGTCTCTGGCCGTTAAACCCGTTCCTCGCACGTTGCCAAATAATCTGCCCAGAGGTACCTGGTATATTGAATGGAGCAGTGACGTCATTTTCAGATGTTGATCATGCTTGGTGGGTTCTCGTGGTTTCGAGTCAATCCACTTTGTTGATCATGAGGTTCTTAATGGTTGTGAAAACAATTGCGACAGTAGCTCACAGAATTCTTTGTACAGATAACACTACCCCCACCTCAGCTCTTTTCGCCCCAAAAAGATGTGTCGCCAGTTGTAGTCGATTCTCCCTGAATGTAATATGGGGCAAGATGGTCCAGGTGCACGAATTACATTTTGGCTCTTGGCTTGCTGTGTTCCTGTATGCGATATACGACGTCATTGATTCGCTTTGTGGCTCGGTATGGTCCCTCCCAATTATGCTGCAACTTTGGAGACCTACCCTTTCGCCGTTGTGGGTTATATAGCCACACCAAGTCATCTTGCTGGAAACCAGTACAATTTACCTTCAGATCATACCTGGTCTTCATGCGGTCAGTAGCCGATTTGAGGTGTTTTCACACTGTCCGGTGTATCTGGTTCAATCGTTGCCTTAGCTCACTTGCATACTCCGTGATCGTTTACGGTTTCTCGGGGGGTGTTCCGATTTTTATATCAGCTGGCCGACGAATAGTCTTTCCAAAACTGACTTTGGCTGGGGCTTGGCACGTCGATGCATGTTCGACAGCTCTGTACGCCATCAAAAATTGTGGGATATGTCGATCCCAGTCCCTTCGGTTCTCGTCAACCATCTTCGCCAGGTGTTTATTGTGCGTGCCGTTGAAACGTTCGACCATTCCATCGGATTGGGGATTCAGTGATGTTGTCCTCGTTTACCGTATTCCCAGCAGCTCGCACATTTTGCGAAGACTAGTGACTCGAACTTAAGGCCTTGATTTAAATGTAGTTGGCAAGGTACGCTGTACCTACTGACCCAATTTAACACTAGCTGTTTGCCTACAGTAGTTGCTTCCTGGTTGGGAATGGAGTATAACTCGGGCCACTTGCTGAAATAATCGGCCACAACCAGCGTGTTTCGATTTCCCCATTCGGATTCAGATAAGGGTCCTGCGATGTCAACCGCAATCTTTTCAGATGGCACGCCCACGTTAAAGGTTTGCATTTGTCTTCTCAGTCGTCGCTTTGGACTTTTGACGGTAGCGCAAATGGTGCATCGACAAAACCAGTCCTCTACGTCTTCTCGATCGTGGAGCCAGTAAAACCTTTCGGGCAATTTCGCTAAGGTCCTGTTAACACCAAGGAGGCCTCCCAAGGATCCCTGGTGCATCTCCTTAACCACATCGTGGATACGGCTGTTGAGAAGCATAGTTTGCATCCTATAGGAGCTGCCATCCACCGTTTCCCATTTCCGCTTGAGTACGCCACCCTCCACCTGAAGGGAGTTCCATTGTACCGAAAAGCTTTTCAGTTTTGTGCCATGCATTGAAACGTCTTTCCACTCAGGTCACCCAGTTGTCTCCTTCCATACGAGCAATGGTTCGATGTCTTCATCAACTAACTGGGCATTTTGAATCTCCTCCAATGACCATCCTTCATCTGATTCGGCCGTTATCAATCGCAGATCAACGGGTTGTTCCTTTTCCTCAACCCGTCGGCAATGCTTGCAGTTATATGGACGGCACGATAGGGCGTCAGCATTTCCATGAACTCCGCCCTTCCGATGAAAAATTTCGTAGTCGTATGACTGCAATCTTTCGATCCATCTCACAACTTGTCCCTCGGGGTTTTTGAAGTTGAGCAGCCATCTAAGCGATGTATGATCCGTTCGAAGAACAAATTTTTGGCCGTAAAGGTAATTTTGGGACTGCTTGGTGGTTTCTGTTATAGCCAATAGCTCCTTCCTGGTCACGCAATAGTTCCCCTTACTTTTTGAGAGAACTCCACTGTAATATGAGAGGACTCCATGGGCTGTGCCGGTAGTTCTATTAAAGAAAAAAGATGCTAGCACTCATTTCTGCGTCAAATATAGGCAGTTTAACGACGTCACTAAGAAAGATTGCTTCCCGCGTGCATCGATGTCATCATGGGTACTTTAGCCGATTCAAAATGGTTTTCTACACTCGATCTCAAGAATGTGCAGAACTTAGAAGAGGTTTTCTCCCGATTGCGACTGGCGAATTTGAAACTTAGTTCCGAAAAGTGTACTCTTTTTGCAGCTGAAGTAAAATACCTGAGACAGGTCCTATCAGCAGTAGGGGTCAAAACAGACCCTGAGAAAGTTGAAGCCGCGAAAAACTGGCCAACACCAAATAACAAGCGCCAACTACGAAGCTTTCTGGGTCTGGCAACGTACTTTCGAAGATTCGTCAAAGACTTTGCCAAAATAGCTAAGTGTCTCTATCAGTTAACCGAGAAAAATCGTCCGTATGTCTGGAATGAACAATGCCAGGTAGCCTTTGAGACCTTGAAGGAGAAGCTGTGTGAATCACCCGCGTTGGCATATCCAAAACCCCGAAAAATGTCACCGATGCAAGCAACGGCAGCATTGGAGCTGTACTCTCCCAGCTGATCGGTGGCAAAGAAAGAGTCCTCTCGTATTACAGTCGAGTTCTCTCAAAATGTGAGAGGAAATACTGCGTGACCAGGAAGGAGCTATTGGCTATAATAGAGGCCACCAAGCAGTTCCACGAGTACCTTTATGGCCAGAAATTTGTTCTTCAAACGAACAATGCATCATTGAGATGGCTGCCCAACTTCAAACACCCCGAGGGACAAGTTGCGAGATGGATAGAAAGATTGCAATCATACGACTACGAGATTGTTCATCGGAAGGGCGAAGTTCATGGAAATGCCGACGCCCTATCTCATCATCCATGAGCAGCTAACTGCAAGCATTGCCGACTGCTTGAGGAATAGGAACTGCCCGTTGATCTGCGATTGATAACGGCCGAATTCGATGAAGGTTGGTCATCGGAGGAGATTCGAACCGCCCAGTTAGTGGATAAAGACATCGAACCATTGCTCGTATGGAAGGAGACAACTCGGCGACTTCAGTGGAAAGACGTTTCAATGCATGGCACAACCCTGACAAGCTATTGGGCACAATGGAACTCCCCTCAGGTGGAGGGTAGCGTGCTTAAGCGGAAATGGAAAACGGTGGATGGTAGCTCCTATAGGATGCAAACTATCCTTCCCAAAAGCCGAATCCACGATGTGGTTGAAGAGATGCACGAAGGATCCTTGGGAGGCCTCCTCGGTCTTAACAAGACCTTAGCGAAATTGCCCGAAAGGTTTTACTGGCTCCACGCTCAAGAAGGCGTAGAGGACTGTTGCTGTCGATGCACCATTTGCGCTTCCATCAAAGGTCCAAAGCGACGACTGAGAGGACAAATGCAAACCGATAACGTGGGCGTGCCGTTTGACAGAATTGCCATTGACATCGCAGGACCCTTTCCTGAATCCGAATGGGGAAATTGGTACACGCTGGTTGTGGCCGATTATTTCAGCAAGTGGCCCAAGTTATACTCCATTCCCAACCAGGAAGCAACTACTGTAGCCAAACAGCTAGTGTTAAATTGGGTCGGTAGGTACGGCGTACCTTGTGAACTACATTTGAATCAAGGCCAAAACTTCAATTCACTAGTTTTCAGCGATATTCCTAGGCTGCTGGGAATCGGGTACATGAGGACAACACTGCTAAATCCCCAATTCGATGGAATGGTCAAACGTTTCAACGGCACGCACAATAAACACCTGGCGAAGATGGTTGACGAGAACCGAAGGGACTGGGACCGATATATCCCACTTTTTTGATGGGGTACAGAGTTTCCGAACACGCATGAACGTGCCAAGCCCCAGCCAAAGTCATTTTTGGAAAGATTATTCGTCTCCCAGCTGATATAAAGTTCGGAAGACCCTCCGAGAAACCGTAAACGATCTTGGAGTACGCAAGTGAGCTAAGGCAACGGTTGAACCAGATACATCGGACGGTGCGAAAACACCTTGAATCGGCTACTGACCGCATGAAGACCAGGTATGATCTGAAGGCAAATCCTACTGGCTTCAAGCAAGACGACTTGATGTGGCTATATATCCCACAACGGCGAGAGGGTAGGTCTCCAAAGTTGCAGCATAATTGGGAGGGACCATACCGAGCTACAAAGCGAATCAATGACGTCTTATATTGCATACAGGAACACCGTCAGCCGAGAGCCAAACTGAAAATCGTGCCATCTTGCCTGGACCTGGACCATCTTGCCCCATATTACATCCAGGGAGAATTGACTACAACTGGCGACACATATTTTCGGGGCGAAAAAGGCTGATGTGGGGGCAGTGTTACATGTACAAATAGTTCTGTGAGCTACTTTCGCAATTGTTTTCACAACCATTAAGAACCTCAAGATCAACAAAATGAATTTGCTCGAAAAAATAATATATATATAAATATATATATATATATATATATATATATATATATATATATATATATATATATATATATATATATATATATATATATATATATATATATATATATACACATATATATATGTATATATATACGAGGATATATATATATATATATATATATATATATATACATATATACACATATATATATCTAAACATATGTAGACATATATATATATATATATATATATATATATATATATATATATATATATATATATATATATATATGTGGAAATTCATTAATGGGTTTTAATAGGTCGTTTGTTGCTTAATAGTTGTCCATGTTTATTGAGCCAAATTAAATTTACACATGTTTTTTGCTTACATGGCTAATTTTGAGAATTTGCTTATTTGGAAAAGATACATTACATGTATCTCAAGGGAACGTAGGTGCTTAATCAGCTATTCTGAATAGATAAATTCCATGCATGTCATGGAATCATATATGAGGGCGGTCCGACAAGTACCTAGCCTACAAAAAAACAGAAATTTTTGGGAAAGTATCAACCTATTTCTGAACATCATCTCTACTACTCTTGACTCAAAGATGCTATGATATATATATATATATATATATATATATATATATATATATATATATATATATATATATATTTATCTGTATACTTATATAGAAATATATATATATCTAAATATATATATATATATATATATACATATATATATATATATATACATATATATATATACAAATATATATATCTATATATATATGTATATAAAATAATTATTATTACTAAAATTATATATATATATATATATATATATATATATATATATATATATATATATATATATGTATATATGTATATATATATATATATATATATACATATATATATACATATATATATATATATATATATATATATATATATATATATATATATATATATATATATATATATATATGTCTACATATGTTTAGATATATATGTGTATATATGTATATATATATATATATATATATATATATATATATATATATATATATATATATATATATCCTCGTATATATATACATATATATATATGTATATATATATATATATATATATATATATATATATATATATATATATATATATATATATATATATATATATATATATATATATATATATATATATATATATATATATATATATATATATATTGTTACATGTACAAATAATTACACGTACAAATAATTCTGCGAGCTACTGTCGCAATTGTTTTCATCATCGTTAAGAACGTCAACGAATGAATTTACTCGAACCCCCGAGAACGCAACAAGCATGATCAACATCTGCAAGTGACGTCACTCCATTCATGAATTTGCTCGAACGTACCAGGTACCTCTCCGTAGAACGTTCGCCAATGCACGAGAAATGGGTGAATAGGTAGAGACCCTATATAAAGGCGAGCTGAATGAATGGGGGGAACCATTCATTCGAGCGCGATAAGAACTGCGATAGTAAATTTATGGAGTGTGTTTCGTAATAGTGAAGTGATTTAGAAGACAATTGCGATAATAAATTTATGGACAAGTGTTAGATTTATTTTAATAGTGACAATTAAAATTAGTGAAAGTGTTAAACTGATTATTGTGCATTTTCTGGAATTAAATAAACTCTTTTAACTTAAATTAAAAGACATTGCGTTTTCACTTTCCCGGAACATTAAAATTATTGGCCGCGAACCAATAACACGCGACAATGGTGTCAAGAAGTGCGAAAGAAAAATTTTGAAAGTGAAAATTTGAACATTTTTATAGTGCACAATAGTAAAATTTAAAGAAACATTAAAAATGCCACGAAGCTTAAACTTAAAAATTAATGAATTGACCATATCGGAGCTCAAGGAGGAGTTGGAACAGCGGAATCTGGCCACACAAGGTACAAAGGCCATACTGATTGCACGCTTGCGTGACGCGATCGAGTCGGAAGGCGTGAATCTGGATTCGGGTGAGCTCTCCGATGCGGAAAAAGGCGCAGAAGGTGGAGAAGTGGACACACCAAAATCAAAGGAGCCAGAAAATGCGCTGATGCAAATGTTGATGCTAATGTCATCCAGTCTGACTGCGAAGCTAGATGAACAATCAACGAAGCTAAATGAACAGTCATCAAGTCTGACTGCGAAGCTAGATGAACAGTCATCCAATTTAACAGCGAAGTTAAATGAACAATCAGCGAAACTAGGCCAACAAGCGCTCGAAATCAAGGCAGACATCACACAGAAGCTGGAAAAACAGTCAACCGAAATAAAAGCGGAGCTCAGTAGTCTCAACAGCCAAATTAAATACGTCGAGGAGAAGGTATACCAGGTCGAGGAGAGAATCAACCTTGAGATCAGCCAGGTCGAGGAGAGAATCAACCATGAGATGGAAAAAGTGAAAAAGGACTTGGCAGCAGCAAAGGCAGTAGTAACCGCCCCACCAGCACCAATTATAACCGCAGCGCAAAGCTCATCCAGAAATGTACAAGCACCAATATTCGATGGGCAAACGGCCTGGAGTATTTACAAAATCCAGTTTGAAGCAGCCGCTAGGATAAATCACTGGAATGAGCAGGAACGAGCAACTGCGTTAATTCTGGCTCTAAGAGGCCCAGCTGCTGAGCTTTTGCAGACTATCCCCGTTGAGCTGCATTCAAACCCGGCTGCTATAATGAATGCGCTGGACATGCGTTATGGAGACGATCATCTGAAGCAGATTTACCGGGCGCAGCTACGGCATCGGATGCAGAAGTCTGGCGAAACCTTGCAGCAGCTAGCACAAGACATTGAGCGATTGGCACTTTTGGCTTACCCAGCGTACGACCCAGAACATCGAGATGACGTAGCAGCAGAAGCATTCATCAGCGCCTTAAAGGACAAGGAATTGCAACAAGCCGTGCGTTTAGCTCAAAAGCAAACGGTTAAGGACGCATTGGCTTATAGTCTGAACTTTGAGGCAGCGAAAAATGTGACTCGTACCACTGCCCGGGTTCGTGAGGTAGTGACAGACGAGTGCAGGTGTGAGCGCGTGGAAACTGAGCGAGATCCGCATGTAAATGGTGCGCCTAGATGCTGGAATTGCAGAGAGAAGGGGCACCTGCAAAGAGACTGCAAGAAGGGAAGAAGACCGAGCTATTGTCCAGGGTGGTGGAGATCCAGACCGTGTCAGGAGCCTAGAATGGAGGCCCATCAAACTGCAAGGGCCAACTTCGTGGGGCGAACGTTGGCTAGGAGTATCGACATCCCCAGCACCGTGCCAAGACAACATCGTGGAGAAGCAGACAGATGCCTTTCTGGTCAAGTTGATGAAGAACAATGCA
This sequence comes from Odontomyia ornata, assembly GCA_963969285.1. NCBI lineage: Eukaryota > Metazoa > Arthropoda > Insecta > Diptera > Stratiomyidae > Odontomyia > Odontomyia ornata. The sequence goes on from OZ017743.1 coordinate 31,306,208, forward strand.
CCCTAACAAACGACACTGGTGCAACCCGATCGATGATCCGACCAGACCTAGTGAGGCCCCAACTGCTTCACAAGGGCAGAGTTCATGGAAATGCTGACGCCCTATCTCGTCGCCCATGTCCAGCTAACTGCAAGCATTGCCGACGGATTGAGGAAAAGGAACCGCCCGTTGATCTGCGACTGATAACGGCCGAATTCGATGAAGGTTGGTCATCGGAGGAGATTCGAAATGCCCAGCTAGCCGATCAAGACATCGGACCATTGCTCGTATGGAAGGAGACGACTGGGCGACCTGAGTGGAAGGACGTTTCAACGCATGGCGCAACCCTGAAAAGCTATTGGGCACAATGGAACTCCCTTCAGGTGGAGGGTGGTGTACTCAAGCGGAAATGGGAAACGGCGGATGGCAGCTCCTATAGGATGCAAACTATACTACCCAAAAGCCGAATCCACGATGTGGTAAAGGAAATGCATGAAGGATCCTCGGGAGGCCATCTTGGTGTTAACAAAACCTTAGCGAAATTGCGGGAAAGATTCTACTGGCTCCACGCTCGAGAAAACGTAGAGGACTGGTGTCGCAGATGCACAATTTGCGCTTCCGTCAAAGGCCCAAAGCGACGACTGAGAGGACAAATGCAAACCTATAACGTAGGCGTGCCATTCGAAAGGATTGCTGTTGACATCGCTGGACCCTTTCCTGAATCTGAATGGGGTAATCGATACACGCTGGTTGTAGCCGATTATTTCAGCAAGTGGCCCGAGGTCTACCCCATTCCCAACCAGGAAGCAACTACTGTAGCTGAACAGCTAGTGTTAAATTGGGTCAGTAGGTACGGCGTACCTAGCGAACTACATTCGGATCAAGGCCGAAACTTTGAGTCACTAGTTTTTGGCGAAATGTGCGAGCTGCTCGGAATACGGAAAACGAGGACAACACCGCTGCATCCCCAATCCGATGGAATGGTCGAACGTTTCAACGGCACGCTCAATAAACACCTTGCCAAAATAGTTGACGAGAACCAAAGGGACTGGGACTGACATATCCCACTATTTTTAATGGCATAAAGAGCCGCTGAACATGCGTCGACGGGCCAAGCCCCAGCCAAAGTCATTTTTGGAAAGACTATTCGTTTGCCAGCCGATATAAAGTTCGGAACGCCCCCTGAGAAACCCCAAACGGTCTCGGAGTACGCAAGTGATCTAAGACAACGATTGAACCAGATACATCGGACAGTGCGAAAACACCTCGAATCGGCTACTGATCGCATGAAGACCAGGTATGATCTAAACGCTAATTCTACTGGATTCCAGCAAGATGACTTGGTGTGGCTTTATAACCCGCAACGGCGAAAGGGTAGGTCTCCAAAGCTGCAACATAATTGGGAGGGACCATACCGAGTTACAAAGCGAATCAACGACGTCGTATACCGAATACAGGAACATCGTAAGCCGAGAGCTAAAATGAAAATCGTGCATCTGGACCGTCTTGCCCCATATTACACCCAGGGAGAATTGACTACGAATAGCGACACATCTTTTCGGGGCGAAAAGAACTGAGGTGGGGGCAGTGTTACATGTACAAATAATTACACGTACAAATAATTCTGCGAGCTACTGTCGCAATTGTTTTCATCATCGTTAAGAACGTCAACGAATGAATTTACTCGAACCCCCGAGAACGCAACAAGCATGATCAACATCTGCAAGTGACGTCACTCCATTCATGAATTTGCTCGAACGTACCAGGTACCTCTCCGTAGAACGTTCGCCAATGCACGAGAAATGGGTGAATAGGTAGAGACCCTATATAAAGGCGAGCTGAATGAATGGGGGGAACCATTCATTCGAGCGCGATAAGAACTGCGATAGTAAATTTATGGAGTGTGTTTCGTAATAGTGAAGTGATTTAGAAGACAATTGCGATAATAAATTTATGGACAAGTGTTAGATTTATTTTAATAGTGACAATTAAAATTAGTGAAAGTGTTAAGCTGATTATTGTGCATTTTCTGGAATTAAATAAACTCTTTTAACTTAAATTAAAAGACATTGCGTTTTCACTTTCCCGGAACATTAAAATTATTGGCCGCGAACCAATAACACGCGACAATATATATATAATATATATATATATATATATATATATATATATATATATATATATATATACGAGGATATATATATATATATATATATATACATATATACACATATATATCTAAACATATGTAGACATATATATATATATATATATATATATATATATATATATATATATATATATATATATATATATATGTATATATATATGTATATATATATATATATGTATTTATATATATATACATATATACATTTATATATATATATATATATATATATATATATATATATATATATAATTTTAGTAATAATAATTATTTTAGGTACATATATATATAGATATATATATATGTATATATATATATATATATATTTATATATATATATATATATATATATATAGATAAATATATACATATATATATATATATATATATATATATATATATATATTTAGATATTTAGATATATATATATATATATATATATATATATATATATATATATATATATATATATATATTTCTATATAAGTATACAGATAAATATATATATATATATATATATATATATATATATATATATATATGTATATATATACATATATATATAAATATATAGTTATATATATATATATATATATATATATATATATATATATATAGGTATATATATATATATATATATATATATATATATATATATATATATATATATATATGTGCAAATTCATTAATGGGTTTTAATAGCTCGTTTGTTGCTTAATAGTTGTCCATGTTTATTGAGCCAAATTAAATTTACACATGTTTTTTGCTTACATGGCTAATTTTGAGAATTTGCTTATTTGGAAAAGATACATTACATGTATCTCAAGGGAACGTAGATGCTTAATCAGCTATTCTGAATAGATAAATTCCATGCATGTCATGGAATCATATATGAGGGCGGTCCGACAAGTACCTAGCCTACAAAAAAACAGAAATTTTTGGGAAAGTATCAACCTATTTCTGAACATCATCTCCTTTTACCTCGATACTCTTGACTCAAAGATGCTCCATCTTCTTTAACTCGTCCGAAAAATACGTTTTCTTGAGATCTGCAAAGTTAGCCGACATGGCGGCAATGAGCGCATCATTTGACTTAAATTTCTGCACGGCAAGTGATTTTTTCAAATTTGGAAACAAGAAGAGGTCATACGGGAGCCAAATCTGAAGAATAAGGTTGATGAGATATCAGTTCCTATCGTGATTCAATCAATTTGACCATGACGACAGCAGAGATGTGAGCTGGCGCGTTGTGATGGTGGAAAAGCACTTTTTTCTACAACAAATGAGGCCTTTTTTGCAATTTAGCGTCAAATCGGCCTAATAGTTCGGCATATTGGAGCCCTGTAACCGTTTTGCCCTTCTCCAGGTAGTTGATGCAGATCACACCTTGTGAATCCCAGAAAATGGTGGCCATCATCTTTCCGGCCGATCGGACCTTCGGATTGTGCTTAAACAGCGTCAAACAGTACCCTGAAGGCGTCCCACGGCTGCAATTGTGTTCCGGAGTGGGCAAATGTGGTACCCAGCGCATTAACAGCTTTTTCATGCCCATAATTTCATGAAGGATATGACCTATGTGGTCTTTCAAGATTCCTACTGTCTCAGTTTTCTCACGCACCTTCTATCGGTGGCTTGCCGATAAGAACTCGTGGAAATTTGTCACGTTATTCTCTGTGGTAACAGTTTTCAGGGCACCTGGGCGTGACTCATCAAAAACCGACGTGCAAACACGTTGAAACTCGTTAAACCAATCATCGTCATCGCGGAAAAGAGTCACCGTAACTAGCATCCAAGCATTCTTTGATTTCACTGTACCGGCCAATATGACTCTTTCACCGGACACGCCCGCTTCCACCTGCAGTCAAAACAAAAGCATGAGTCCAATATGGCTGAAATTTGGCAGTAGCTGTTTACAAGAATGTACTACATGATAGTGAATCTCCCTTGTGATAGTGGCGCCATCAAGTGGAGAGGCTTTGAATTTATCGGATCGCCCTCGTATGCACAGAATGTCGTGTAAATAAAATTTATTTTGAACACAAATTCCCGGTTGACAGTGATTGCATGTAAGATATGAATTGTGTGATAATTGTGAGAACTTTTTACTCATTTAAGACATAAAGACGAACATTTCCGTGCCTTGAAATGTATGAATTTTTACACTAGGGATCGCTCAAGTGTAAATTTTAATCGTCTTGGTGCAGGTTCTGGGACTTGTTATTTTAGTAGGTCTTTGTAAATTTTTTTACAAAGACCTACTAGTTTCGCGACCTTTCTGCCCGTCCGTCTGTCCTTGCGTCACAGCTAGTTTCCTCAGAAACTATAGAAGCTAAAATGCTCAAATTTTGTAAAAAGATCAGAAATGATGGTCTCTAAAAAGTTTAGGTCTTACCAAAAATTTAAACAATTTAAAAAAATTTTTTTTAACCAAAGGTAGTCGAGTGGGATATCAAATGAAAGGCGTTGATTGGAACTTTTAGAACGTGAAATAAAAAATCATTTTATGAATTAGGGGGTCCAGGGGAAGGCAAAACGTACCCAAAATTTGTGTGCCCCCCCCCCCTCGCGATTGGGAATCTTTGAGCCGAAAAATCTGAAAGTTGTCATGAATGTGGATCTTTTTGAGTATAAGGGCAACAAATATCTCCGAAATCGATATTCAGTCAACTTTGTCTATAATAGTATGATTCGCAGATTTCACATTTTTGCCCATAAAATCAAAACGGTACCTTTAAACTTCTTGAAATTTTGCAATTATATAGAATGATATAAGATACAAAATTCAATTGAGATCGAATCATCATCAAGTGATTATAACGACTTCAATTGTGTGGAATTACAACAACAATAACACGTGTTTATGGTTGATACATATTTCAAATTTAAGTAGGAACTTTTATTTTCTTTCAATTTTCATGAAAATTTAAGGAATAGTGTTTAACTTGAATATGTTCAATTGGCAGAACATTCAAAAAAATCATTCAAGCTAGATCGAAATGGCGGCTGCACTCTGCTTATGAAAGAAACTGTGGATCTTTAGCAAAATTTGAACGATTTCATATACAAGCATTGGATACATAATTCAAGTTATTCAAGTTATTGATTCACGCGATTAGAAAACTTGTTTCTAACACTAGGATATTTTCAAAGACCTTCTGGTAGTAGCACTCTCCTGCCTATCCAACTTGTTGAATAATTCTGCGAGCTACTGTTGCAATCGTTTTCACAACTATGACCAACATCTGAAAGTGACGTCACTCCATTCATTAAGCTACTCAAATATACTAGGTACCTCTCGGCAGAACATTCGCCAATGCACGAGAAATGGGTTGAATGGCTAGAGACCCTATCTTAAAGCGATCTGAATGAATGGGGGGATCATTTATTACAACCGTGATAATAAAAACTGCGAAAGTGAGTGGAGCGCGAGGTAAAGGCGATATTGATTGAGTGATTGTGAAGTGATTGTAGAAGACAATTGCAATAGAAATTTATTGACAAATAGAGGTTAGACCTTTTATAGTGAAATTAATAATTGTGCATTCTTTTAAATAAACTCTTTTAAACTTAATTGAAAAAGACATTGCGTCTTCACTTTCCCGGAACATTAAAATTATTGGCTGTGAAACATAACACGCGACAGTGGTGTCAAGAAGTGAGAAAGAAAATTTTGGAAGCGAAAACGTTTAAACATTTTCAAAGTGTACAATAGTGAAAATTGGAAAAATAGCCAAAACAATAAAAATGCCAGAAAACTTACATCTAAAAATTGATCAATTGACCATATCGGAGCTCAAGGAGGAGTTCGAACAGCGAAATCTGGCCACACACGGTACAAAGGCCAAACTGATTGCACGCTTGCATGACGCGATCGAGTCAAAAGGCGTGAATCTGGATGTGGGTGAGCCCTCAGATGCAGAACAAGGCGCAGAAGGCGGAGAAGTAGAAACACTAAAATCAAAGTAGCCAGAAAACGCGCTAATATAAATGTTGATGCTGATGCAGCAAGAGCAGCGACAAAGTCCTCTAATTTAACTGCGAAGCTAAATGAACAATCAGTGAAGCTAGACTAACAAGCACTCAAAATCAAGGCAGATATCACACAGAAGCTGGAGAAACAGTCAACTGATTTGAAGGCGGATTTGGAAAAATAGTCTACCGAAATAAAAGCGGAGCTCAGAAGTCTCAACAACCAAATTAAATACGTCGATGAAAAGGAATACCAGGTCGAGGGAAGAATCAACCATGAGATCAGACAGGACGAGGAGAGAATCAACCATGAGATGGAAAACATGAAAAAGGAATTGGAAGCAGCGAAGGCAGTATTAATCACCTCACTAGCTTCGTCTATAACCGCAGCACAAAGCACATCCAGAAACGTGCAAGCACCAATTTTTGACGGCCAAACGAACTGGAGTATTTACAAAACCCAGTTTGAAGCCATCACTTGGATAAATCACTGAGATGAGCAAGAATGAGCAACTGCATAGGTTCTCGCCATAAGAGACCCAGCTGCCGAGCTTTTGCAGATGATCCCCGTTGAGTTGCACTCAAACCCGGCTGCTATAATGAATGCGCTCGACATGCGTTATGGAGACGATCATCTAAAGCAGATTTATTGGTCACAGCTACGGCATCGGATACAGAAGTCTGGCGAAAGCTTACAGCAACTAGCACAAGATATTGAGCGACTGGTACTTTTGGCTTACCCAGCTTATCATCCAGAATATCGAGGTGACATTGCAACAGAAGCATTCATCAGTGCATTAGGAGACCAACAATAGTAACAAGCTGTGCATTTAGCTCAAACGCAAATAGCTAAGGACGCATTGGCTTACAGTCTGAACCTTGAGGTAGCGAAAAATGTGACTCGTACCACTGCCCGGGTTCGCAAGGTTGTGACAGATGAGTGCAGGTGTGAGCGCGTGGAAATTGAGCGAGACCCATATGTCAATGGTGCGCCTAGATGCTGGAAGTGTGGAGAGAACAGGCACCTGCAAAAAGATTGCAAGAAGCGAAGAAAACCGAGCTATTGTCCAGGGTGTGCAGCTAGGAGGAGGTCCAGATCGAGTCAGGAGCCCAGAATGGAAGCCCTTCAAACAGAGGGGTCAGGAAACATGTAAGAGCCAACTTCGCGGGGCAAAGGCTGGCTAGGAGGATTGACGTCCCCAGCACCACCATCACCATGTCAAGACTACATCATGGAAAAGCGGACTTACGCCTTCCGGGTCAAGTTGACGGAAAACATTGCACTATAACAATCGACACTGGTGCAACCCGATCGATTATCCGACCAGACCATGTGAGGAAAACCTACTTCACAAAGACAGAATTTTCTCACTACGGGCAGCTACGGGAGAAACTGCACGTGTTCATGGAGAGGTCAACCTCCAGATACAGTTGGGAGACCTTGCGTTCCGACATACGAGTAATTTCCTGGTTGCGAACATTATGGATGACTGCATTCTCGGAATGGATTTTCTGCGACCACATGGAATCACGTTGGATTTGGGCTAACGGGTATTGAAATGGCAGAATGTCGAAGTATTGATGGAGGATCCCAGCGTCCAAATTCCCAAGATGAATGTGGTAGTATGTGCCGACGCTGATGTACCGAGTTCTTCTGAAAGCATTGTATGAGCCAAGCTTGATGGTGATTCTGGAGACCACCGATCTTATTTGATAGAGCCAATGAAGACGTCCGCATTGCGCGATTTGATTGTAGGACGAAGCCTTGTAAGATCTATAAGGAACGGATACGTACCGGTTAGAGTCCTTAACACCGCAGACTCAACCACGAGCATCAAAACGGGAGAAGTCATCGGAAGCTGCCAGCCTGTTTCCACCATCACCTCTGTGGAAGCCACTCACGACCATCATTGGAAAGCAGGCAAGACGCAGACAGAGCCCGGGAATCCTCGTCTGCAATATTGAAGCAGGTCAAAATGCCAGTGCAGCTCTTCAAGCGAGCCTCTGATTTGGTCACCAAGTACAGTGACATCTTCTCAACAAGCCCGGATGACCAAGGCCGAACGAGTATGGTAACTAACGTCAGAGATACACAGGGAGCCAAACCGATTCGACAAGTGCCGAGACGCCTTCCTATAGCCAAACAAGGAGAAGTGAGCGCACTGATTTTGGACAAGGAAAAACAAGGCGTTATCGAACCTTCTGTCAGTCCATGGGCCATGCCAGTAGTTCTAGTGAAGAAAAAGGATGGTAGCACTCGTTTTTTGTCGACTATAGGCAGCTTAACGACGTCAGTAAGAAAGATAGTTACCCGCTTCCACGCATCGATGACATCATGGATACTTTGGCTGACGCAAAATGGTTTTCTACACTCGATCTCAAGAGTGGCTACTGGCAGATAGAAAAAGAAAAGAAGGACCGTGAGAAGACCGCATTTTTAGTTGGGACCGGATTGTGGTAATTTGTGATGATGCCATTTGGGCTTTGGAATGCTCCAGCCACTTTCGAACGCCTGACGGAATACGTGCCACATGGCTTAACTTGAAAAACCTGCTTGGTGTCCCTAGATGACATCATTGTTATCAGGAGAACGTTCGAAGAGCATGTGCGGAACTTAGAAGAAGTTTTCTCCCGATTGCAACTGGCGAATCTGAAACTTAGTCCCGACAGGTGTACCCTTTTCGCAGGTGAAGTTATATAACTGCGGCACGTCCTATCAGCAGAAGGGGTCAAAACAGACCCTGAAAAAGTTGAAGCCTGAAAAGCTGGCCAACACCAAACAACAAGCGCCAACTACGAAGTTTTCTGGGTCTGGCAACCTACTATCGAAGATTCGTCAAAGACTTTGCCAAAATAGCGAAGTGTCTCCATCAGTTAACAGAGAAAAATTGTCCGTATGTCTGGAATGAACAATGTCAGGTAGCCTTTGAGACCTTGAAGGAGAAGCTGTGTGAATCACCCGTGCTGGCATATCCAAAACCCCGAAAAATGTTTGTAGTTGACACCGATGCGAGCAATGTTGGTACTGGAGCTGTACTCTCGCAGCAGATCGATGGTGAAGAAAGAGTCGTCTCGTACTACAGTCGAGTTCTCTCAAAATGTGAGAGGAACTACTGCGTGACCAGAAAGGAGCTATTGGCTATAATAGAGGCCACCAGGCAATTCCACAAGTACCTATATGGCCAAAAATAATTGAGATGGCTGCTCAACTTCAAAAACCCCGAGGGACAAGTTGCGAGATGGATCGGAAGATTGCGGTCATACAACTACCAAATTGTTCATCGGAAGGGTGGAGTTCATGGAAATGCTGACGCGCTATCTCGTCGTCCATGTCCAGCTAACTGCAAGCATTGCCGACGGATTGAGGAAATGGAGCCGCCCGTTGATCTGCGATTGAGAACGGCCGAATCCGATAAAGGTTGGTCATCGGAGGAGATTCGAAATGCCCAGTTAGCCGATGAAGACATCGGACCATTGCTCGTATGAAAGGAGACAACTGGGTAACCTGAGTGGAAAGACGTTTCAATTTATGGCGCAACCCTGAAAAGCTATCGGGCATAATGGAGCTCCCTTCAGGTGGAGGGTGGCAGACTCAAGCGGAAATGCGAAACGGCGGATGGCAGCTCCTATAGGATGCAAACTGTACTTCCCAAAAGCCGAATCCACGATGGGGCTAAGGAGATGCATGAAGGATCCTCGGAAGGCCACCTTGGTCTTAACAAGACCTTTGCGAAATCGCGGGAAGGGTTTTACTGGCTCCACAATCAAGAAGACGTAGAGGACTGGTGCCGTCGATGCACGATTTGCGCTTCCGTCAAAGGTCCAAAGCGACGACTGAGAGGACAAATGCAAACCTACAACGTGGGTGTACCATTTGAAAGGATTGCTGTTGACACCGCAGGACCCTTATCTGAATCTGAATGGGGAAATCGGTACATGCTGGTTGTGGCCGATTATTTCAGCAAGTGGCCTGAGGTCTAGCCCATTCCCAACCAGGAAGCAACTACCATAGCCGAACAGCTAGTGTTAAATTGGGTCAGTAGGTATGGCGTACCTTGTGAACTACATTCGGATCAAGGCCGGAATTTTGACGAATATTTTTTTGTGAAATGTGCGAACTGCTGGGAATACAGAAAACGAGAACAACAGCGCTGAATCCCCAATCCAATGGAATGGTGAAACGTTTCAACCGCACGCTCAATACACATTTCGACGAGATGATTGACTAAGGTGGGGGCAGTGTTACATGCACGAATAATGCTGCGAGCTACTTTTGCAATTGTTTTCACAACCATTGAGAACCTCATGATCAACAAAGTGAACCTACTCAAGATCACGAGAACCGACCAAGCATGAACAACATCTGAAAGTGACGTCACTTCATTCATTAAGCTGCTCGAATATACTTGGGACCTCTCGGCAGAACATTCGCCAATGCACGAGAAATGCATTCAACGGCTAGAGACCCTATATAAAGGCGAGCTGAATGAATGGGGGATCATTCATTACAACCATGATAATAAAAACTGCGATGGAGTGAAGTGCGAGGTAAAGGCGATATTAATTGAGTGATTGTAGAAGACAATTGCAATAGAAATTTATTGACAAGTGGAAGTTAGACTTTTAATAGTGGAATTAATGATTGTGCATTCTTTTAAACTCTTTTAAACTTAATTGAAAAAGACATTGCGTTTTCACTTTCACGGAACATTAAAATTATTGGCCGCGAACCATAACACGTGACAATATTGATTAGTATTCTTATGAAATATTCTAAATCAAGAACAAGTACTAAGACAAAAGCTAGATTGCTAGTTTGATAATTATGGACACTTTGCGCCCAGTCAAGTGGTTCTATTTCGTTATTTTTGCGATTTTGAAGCGATAGATTTAAGTTTTTAAAATTGTTTAGGTTTTGTCTTATGATAATGTTTTGCATTGCTCTTATTATAGTAGTTGGGTTTAGTATGAGTGGTTCTCGAGATTGGTTATATTCGTACTAGGTGAGGCAGTATATGAAGCATTTCAATGACTCAAGAACATAAGCTGAGATGATCATGGAGTTTTGCCTTATTACGCATTTAGATTTAAATCTTATTAAACCAGTTCCTTTCAATACCTGTTGCAATGATTAGAAGTCACAAACGGCATTTATTGGTATATTAGTTTCGAAATAATATAACCACGTGTTTGGATTATGAAGCCGAATCCAATCGCAGTTAGCTTGCTTCCCCGGGTTGGTTCATTATATGTAGCTCACATGTTGCGAGTCCAACTGTCTTGTGATATACCTTGTGCTTCTTTTCGCCAATGTAATCTCTACTGCCTGTTGTCATGCAATGTTGGAGCTCGTCGTTAGGCAGGGCATAGTAATAATTTCAGTGAAGACTCACAGCAATGAAAGATTTGGCTATTTTTATGTTCCTGTGTTGCATTTGAAGATGGGTTGGCACTATTGATTTATTTATTGAAATCCATTTTACAGACAAAATCCAATTTCAAAATAAACTTAGACAATTAAATATTGGTTAAAGTAAGACACACTTAAGAATACTAATTAAAACATGTACGAAAGATATTCGAGGCTAGATGAAAGTTTGAAAAATTGAGTGATAAGGAAATATTAATCGCAATTCGCAAAAAGTAACGTCCTTAATTTATTTTTAAAAACCAAGTAAGACGTGGAAAGTGAACCCAGCTCGGAGTTGTTATGCTTTCTGATGATTTGCAGCATAATTGACTGGAAATATAAATCTGCTCGGGCGTACGGAAGCTCAAGAATGCTATTAGACCGACTAGGACACGCATACTATCCATAGTGCAAGTCATCGCTTAGAGTGGAAGCAATTTGTTGGTGGTACAACTTGTGAAGGAAACGTTGATCTAAGAAGATTCTACGGAACGGCAGGGAAGGGAGACGAATTATGAACAAACGACGCTCATAGAACTCATAGGTTAAGTTGAATTTGAAGAACAAAATACGGGTAAACTTACGCTGAACAGCTTCTAGTGAGCTCACAAGATATAAGTGTCTAGGAGACCACACTACCGTGCAGTACTCGAGAAGCAGGCGGACATGATATAAGAACAAGCAAACTTGTGCAAATGCCGCATAATAAAACCAGAAACTTTTGATGCCTTGGTAATTGTGCTAAAAATATGGGCATCAATTTTCAGCTTGGGTTCAAATATTACACCAAGATTTTTGCACGAGTCTACAGAGGAGAAAAAACGTCACATAGGGTGTAATTGTAAGTTCAGGGAACAATTTTTAGAGTGAAAGTCATTTTAAAATATTTAGAAACATTGATACGAAAGGAATTGGTATTACACTAGGTAAAGAGGCTGAAAAGATCATTTTTGGAGTTGCTGACAATTTTTTAGGGATTTAATTATCCTGAATACCTTGAAATCATCAGCATACAGGAGACAAGAAGAGGAAATTAAAGAGGGAAGATCATTGACAAACAGTACGAAAAGAGGAGGTCCAAGGATTGACTCTTAAGAGACGCCAGATGTAGGATTGAATGGAAAGGAGCTTGAGCCATAGAGATTAACATTAACGAGAGCATAGATAGGGTAAAATCTAAGCATGTAGGGAACCGGATATGTCAAGTAAAGCTAACTTTTGATAGAGATGAACATGGTTCATGTAGTCAAAAGCTTTATAGAAGTCCGTGAATATTGCATCAACTTGAAGCTGTTTATCTAGAGTTCTTGCAATATTGTCTCCAATGTACTGGAAATCACTTTGTTCCTCTTTGTGTTTTTCTTTATCCCATATATTCAATTTCAGCCTTGGTACTGGCACATTTCCAATGTACTGGAAAGATGTAAATGTTGTTCATATCGTTGAAAACCGTGACCATCAACTGTTTCACACTATTAGCCCAGTCATATTAGGGCTTTCACCTCGGAATGAAAGATAATAAGCTGCAAATTGGTATAAACCTTTGTTTTGTCATTCTAAATGTTGTCTCAAAAGTCACAATCGTTATCGTGTTCGCGTCTCAAGATATTCAAGGTCAAAGGTCACAAAAATCGGTTTTTCGCGAATATCTGGCTTCCTATCGGTTAAATGAGATTTGCATTTATTATAAAAGTTGTAGGCTATAAAATTCCCTACAACTTTTGTTTAAACTTTTTTTTCATACGACCAACCGTTTTGAAGGTAGAGCGCGAAGAGTGCACATCGTACAGTCATATACGGCCTAATGCAAGGTCAAGCGTGAGTTATGGTTATCAGTACGTTATAAAGTCAATTATTTACTTGGAAATTATAATTATTAAACAATGCCTATTATTTATGTACTAACTATTAATTATTTATATTTAATTAAAGTAAGTAACTTGATTATTTATATATAATTATTCATATTTAACTATTTAAGTATAAAATATTATTAATTCTGGATTATATATTTTAGTTTTATTTTAAGTTAAAATGATAGTAAGAGTATATATTTTACACATATTTTTATTTATTATTAAATACGGCATAATATACATTTATCAAAATGTGAGTTCAAATATCAAAAGTATCTTTGTTGATTTTAATTGTAATGAAATTGGAAATGGAAGCTAATTATCTTCTTCTTGTTCGTCGTCTTCTTCTTCTTGTCGCTCAAAAATGTTCGATTCATTGTCATCATCCTCATTATCTGTCATGTTCATCTACAAACCTTCCAGAATATCGGGATCATATGTATTTTCTTCATCGGGATTACTTGGATACAGTGAAGCGTTGAGGCAAGCTTGTCCGTTGCACTGGCCGCAAGCTAAAGAACATTGTAGCCCTGATTTTCTGCATCCACAGCGGGAACCACAACCATTTTTGCAATTGCAAAATATTACGTTTAGTAGTTCGGCTGGTGCTGGAGGTAATAACGTTCGTATGGGCTCCAGGATTTCATTTTCAAGCATCCAGCCCCATTCTTTAGGTTCTAAGTCCTTCCCTAACCACGTTTGAATCTGGTAGTAGACACGTTTTATGTGTTGATGAGCTGCTACACTTGTTGGTGGAAGTGTTGACAGTTGTACAGGTTTATTTAGTTTTGTAAATTTGATGAATTGCGTGTAGCGGAAATGATCAATGTTGTCCTCAGATTTCGGAGCATTATATAATGCCAACAAGATGCGCACTCCATTTTCTAATAATGTTTGTTTTGGGCAGTTTTCTTGTTGAAATACTTCCACCAGTTTATCTAAATCAGGAATTTTTTCCAATGCTCTAGTAACAGTTTTTTTTCCTTTTTTAAATAGCGCAGAAGTCGTGTCACAGCCACTGAATGCGTGTAAAAATAAAATGTGCTTTTTAGTACGAGGATATTGGTCAAAACTTTTAGTAGAATATATTTGTGTTTTGACATTGCCTTTGCCAACTTTTTTCAAAAAAATTTCCTGATGATGTGACTGAGTACGTCCAATTAAAATAACGAGCAAATCGATATCTTCTCCTATGATGACAGCAGTCTTTTGATGTTCTGATAAGGCAATAGCTGTGTCAATGATGAGTTAAATATGAATAATTATATATAAATAATCAAGTTACTTACTTTAATTAAATATAAATAATTAATAGTTAGTACATAAATAATAGGCATTGTTTAATAATTATAATTTCCAAGTAAATAATTGACTTTATAACGTACTGATAACCATAACTCACGCTTGACCTTGCATTAGGCCGTATATGACTGTACGATGTGCACTCTTCGCGCTCTACCTTCAAAACGGTTGGTCGTATGAAAAAAAAGTTTAAACAAAAGTTGTAGGGAATTTTATAGCCTACAACTTTTATAATAAATGCAAATCTCATTTAACCGATAGGAAGCCAGATATTCGCGAAAAACCGATTTTTGTGACCTTTGACCTTGAATATCTTGAGACGCGAACACGATAACGATTGTGACTTTTGAGACAACATTTAGAATGACAAAACAAATTGCAGCTTATTATCTTTCATTCCGAGGTTGACCCCTTTTTTTACCTAATATGACTGGGCTATATCGTCCCATAGCACGCCTCTCCTGTTTCTCTTAGCTGCTAGAACAACTTGTACACAACAGCTTCTTGTGTTATTGAGTTCAATAGTCAAACTCAATAGCACAAGAAGCCTGTTGTGTACAAGTCGTTCCAGCAGCTTAGAGAAACAGAAGAGGCATGATATGGGACGATAGTTTGAAACAGTTGATGGTCACGGTTTTCAATGATATGAACAACATTTACATCCTCCCAGTACATTGGAAATGTGCCAGTACCAAGGCTGAGATTGAATATATGGGATAAAGGAAAACACAAAGAGGAACAAAGTGATTTTACAAACATATTTGGCAATCCATCGGGACCAAGACTAACATTTGGATCGAGCAAATTAATAAGGGACTCAACTTCAGAAAGATCAGTGGAGTAGGATGTAATTGATACTGGACAGGTTTGAATTGAGTTTATGGAGGAGTGAAGTATATCATAAGAGGAAAAAGTAGAGGAAAAAATTTAACAAATAAGTTTGAAATATCTTGTGGGGAGGCGGCTTCAGTGACATTCCATTTAACAGTATGCAGGATGGTAGAGGAAGATTTGAAAGATCAGATGATAACCAAAAGGGTCATAAGGGAACTCTCTAAGCTGCTGAAGTAATTTTTCATGGCCGTTTTGAGCTCTTTTAGCTAAAGAACGCAGTCTACAGAATTTATGTTTGGCATAATCGTTTTCGGTTAATTTATAGTCGCTATGCCCCTTGTTTTGGGCTTTTAAGGCACAGAGAACTCTTCAAGTAAGCCAAGGCTTCATTTTTGCTTTGAGAGGAGCTTGAAGTAGAGTAAAATGAGCAATCAGATTGTTAAGGTGGCCGTCAAATTTGTTCAATGCACTATCACACTCAAGACGAGAGAAGAAAGTGCACCAGTTGACCGAGTCCAGACTGATTTTAATTGCCTCATAATTTGCTCTAAAGAAATTTTAACAATAAGCTGATGCAATTCTCTGAGGTTTTAGGGTATCAAGGGTAAGTGCTAGATACAAAAGTAGATAATGGAGATCACGTTGAAAATAAGGACGTAAAACAAGAGTTATTGATAGGCAATCAGTTTGAACATTTGAAAAGACAAGGTCCAAAGTATTTACATCTAATTGTATTCTATCCTGAAAATAAATTTCATTCACATGAAATTTCGAGCTTCAACTAGCTGCCATTTTGTTTTTGCAACCTGATTTCTCGTTTTTTTACATAGCTCTTTAGATATTTATAGTTTTTACTAAAGCACCGAATTTCATTAACATCGGTTGAAAAGTTTGGTCACAACTACAACAACCAATGTTTGCACATTTTCCGACGTTTGAGTGGCAGAAATTTTTTGTCAAACGGTTCGACCTGTGATTTTTTATTGTGAGATTTATCGTATACTTCAATAAACCTCGGTACCAAGAGTCATCCAAATTGGAGCGATGGTTTGGTCAGAACAGGAATCACGAATTTTCACCTTAAATGGCCGCCATTTTGTTTTTCCTTGACCAATTTAGCTGGTAAAGCAACTCAAATGTGATATTCACTTAATGCACCTTTTCTGAAAATTTTGTGAAAATTGGAGCAAAATTGTGACCTGTAGCATAGTCACAGATTTCGTTATATCCTATATATATATAAATACATATATATATACATATATATATATACATTTATATATATATATATATATATATATATATATATATATATATATATATATATACATATATATATATATATATATATATATATATATATATATATATACCTGTATATTGTTACATGTGCAAAGAATTCTGCAAACTACTGTCACAGTTGTTTTCACAACTATTAAGAACATCATGATCAACAAACGAATGTACTCGAATGCACAAGAACCCACCAAGCATGATCAACATCTGAAAGTGTTGAGACCCTAGAGACCCTATATAAAGGCGAGCTGAATAAATGGAGGGATTATTACAACCGGGATAGTAGAACTGCGATATAGTGGAGCGTGAAGTAAAGGCGATATTGATTAATAGTGAAGTGATTTTTGTGATATAGACAGTGGAAATATAAAGTTGATAAAGTAAAAAATCAGATTTAAATGCGATTTATAAACTAGTGAAATTCATGATTGTGCATTCTTTGTAAATAAACTCTTTTAACTTAATTTAAAAGACAGTGCGTTTTCACTTTCCCGGATCATTAAAATTATTGGCCGCGAAGCAGATGTCAGAAGTAGGATTGAAAATTTCGAAAGTGAAAGCTTATAAACATTTTTAGAAATGCACAATAGTGAAATGTAACGTGAAAACGTTACATTCTGGACACGCTGGAAAACTCTTTTCAAGTTCCAGAATATCTAATGCGGCTTTTGAGGAACTACCTAAAGGACCGAAGCCTGCTCTACGACACGACACAGAGCCAACGAAGGATGGAAATTACATCGGGTATTGCCCAGGGATCTATCCTTGGTCCGGACCTGTGGAACGTGTCTTACGACGGGCTACTGAGACTTGAGATGCCAGATGAGTCGCGCTTGGTCGGCTATGCGGATGATGTTGCGGCCCTGGTCACTGGACGCACCGTTGAACAAGCGCAACTTAGGCTTGGTGCTAAACTGAGCCCGCTGCTCGCGGGCTCAGTTTAGCACTGGAAAAAACCGAAGCGGTCATCTTGACAAAAAGATAATCCCTAGAGTAAGGATGATCAGTATTGGAGATATACAGATCGAATCGAAGCCAGCGGTGAAGTACCTGGGGCTACTGATCGACTCGAAGATGAGTTTCTCTGAGCAAATCAGGGCAACGGCAGAGAAGGCTGCTTCAGGAATATCGGCCCTGAGTCGACTTATGGCCAACGTAGGGGGACCCAGCCCATCAAGAAGACGCCTCTTGATGAGTGCTGTAGGGTCAGTGCTAATGTACGGAGCAGAGGTATGGGGCGACGCTCTCAGCAAGGAGGTATACCGAAAACGATTGGCACAGGTACAGAGAAGAGGAGCACTGAGAATTGCATCTTCGTATCCAACAGTCTCTGACTCGGCGGTGAGAGTGATTGCAGGCGTGATACCTGTCGCCCTCCTTGCTAGAGAGCGCCGCGCTATTTACCTGCGCCGAAACGAGGATGCGAGGGAGATGGTTGTCCGCGAGGAGAGACAACGCTCGCTCAGCGATTGGCAGCAGTCTTGAAGAAATTGCACGAAGGGAAGGTGGACTGCGCGCCTCATCCCGGATGTGAGACCGTGGCTAAATCGAAGGCATGGTGAGACTGACTTCTATCTGACCCAGTTTTTGAGCGGGCACGGGTATTTTCAGTCTTGCCTGCACAAGATCGGGAAGTCACGGTCTCCCGATTGTCGGTTTTGCCCAGGAGAGGAGGACAATGCCTGTCGCCCATTTTTTGCGTGTACCAAATGGGCCAGGCTGCGAAGAAAACTCTACAGGGAGACGGGAGAGCTCACCCCGGATAATATAGTTGCGGTGATGCTCCAATCGGTTGACAAATGGAACCAGGTGGCACATTATGCTCGGGCAGTCCTAAAATATAAAAGGGACTCACAGCAGCCGGAGGCACTGGGGCTGGGGGATCGCGCTTCTGGCAATTCCTCTTCCCCTCTCCCCTCCCGCTAGGAAAGGGACTCCCCAGCTTGAAGGCGCCCCACGGCATAACAAAACGAGACCTGGCCCGAAGTAATGAGTCAAACGGTTCCAGGCTAGGTTCTCAGATTGACAGGGGAGGTGTTTAGTGGGTAGTCCAAAGGTATCCTCCATGGGAGTCCCACACTGCCAGACTTGGCGGGCATAAATGCCTTCACCTCCCTACCACAAAAAAAAAGAAAAAAAACCTGAAAACTGGAAAAAAAATTATAAAAGACAAAATAATAAAAATACTACAAAGCTAACGTTTGAAAATAAATGAATTTACCATGTCTTAGACTGCAACATGGGAGAAGTAGAAATACAAAAATCAAAGAAACCAGAATATGCGCTGATGCAAATGTTGATGCTCATGCAACAAGAGCAGCAACAACAGTCATCCAGTTTAACCACAAAGCTAAATGAACAGTCTTTTAATTTAAATGCAAAGCTATATGAACAATCAGCAAAGCTAAATGAACAATCAACCAACAAACGATGGACCAACAAACGATCGAAATCAAGGCAGGCATCACACAGAAGCTAGTCAACCGAAATAAAAACGGAGCTCTGTGGTCTGAACAAACAAATTTACGGCATCGAGGAAAAGGTTGACCACGTCGAGGAAAAGGTTTACCAGGTCAAGGAAAAGGTCAGCCAGGTCGAGGAGAGAATAAACAATGAGATGGAAAAAGTGAAAAAGGAATTGGAAGCAGTGAAGGCACTGGTAACCACCTCACCAGCCTCACTTATAAACGCAGCACAAGGCTCATCCAGAAATGTGAAAGCATCAATATTCGACGAAAAAACGGTCTGGAGCATTTAAAAACCCCAGTTTGAGGCCGCCACTAGGGCAAATCACTGGAATGAGCAAGAACATGCAACTGCATTAATACTAAGCCCTCATCTTCTCGTCGAGGGGCTTTATCGGAAAATCAGCCCACTTCACCCAACACTCTTGTAACGGATATTCAACCAACGCCAGTAGCTGATGTTTCTAATTCCGCTCTTCATCTGCCAGCACCACAGAAAGTTCCATCTCTTCATGTTGTGGCACCGCTGAAGCAAATATTTATATCTCGTCCGGCTTATGAGACATCGGCGAATGACATTTGTGATTATGTCCCAACGAAATTTAGACCTTCAGTAAAGACCATCAGCTGCCACAAACTGACAAAAGACAACATTGAGGAAAGAGTTAGAGCTTCCTTTAAGCTTACTGTACCGTCAAACTGCAGCATAGTTCTTCAACCAGAATACTGGCCTCCTGAAACACTAATTAAACCGTTCGAGGCAACCAAAAGAAGAAATTTTCGTCGCGTGGTAAGCTCTCTTCCGAAACTTTAACAACTGGTCACCCTACAACTTCTGCAAATATTAATTTAAATTTTGATATTCAAAACACTTCTCGTAGCTTCAATCTTTATCATCAAAATGTACGTGGCACGCGAACCAAGCTGGGAGCTATTAAAATTGCCTCTTCCATTTCGGGCAATGATTTCATTTGTTTTACAGAAACCTGGCTAACCCTTGATATCGGCAGCAGTGAAATTTTTCCACTATATGATGTCTACCGAACTGATAGAGATCGTTTGATTTCAGGAAAATTTGACGGTGGTGGTGTGCTTATTGCTACTCATAAAGCCTTAGACAGCAAACTCTGCTCTGACTTATCACCGTCTCTTCCAGTAGAATGCATCACTGTCTTAATCAATATCTCTCAAGCTGTGAGTGAAGCATTGCTTTGCGTGTATATCCCTTGCAATGCTCCTTCCCGCGTTTGCAACCGTTTTTTCTCTGAATTATCTTCGTATTTCTATAGCATCGACCCTCTATACAATACTTTAATCTGTGGTAACTTTAACATGCCTTGCCTAAGGTGGAACTCAAGCTCTCATACCTTCTCATGCTTCAATGATCTCTCTATCCTGTTTTCTTCTTTTTTATCGCTTTGCTCTCTATCGCAATTAAATATGATCCAAACGCAAACAATAAACTTCTCGATTTCATCCTTACTACCAATCCTTCCTCTATCTCCTCGATCACAAAATCCCCCTCTGAATATGTAAAACCTGATCCCCATCATCCTCCGCTTAAGGTTCGTTTATCTTTTCTTGCACCCATGTCCGAACTCACTCCTTTCTGCCCAAGATTTAATTTTCGCAAAGCCAACTATGCAGCCATTCAGCTCGAGCTGGATAGTATTGACTGGCATTCAATGCTACAGAAGCTCGATGTCAATTCAGCGCTATCAACTTTCTATGAGAATCTCAGCAGCATAATTGAAAACAATGTACTTATCTGCCGATCCCCTCGGAAAAAGAGCTCCAACTGGTTTTCCACTGAAGTCTCAGACGCTCTCTATTTGAAGGACCAGGCGTGCAAAAAACTTCATTATTCCAACTCTAACACTGACCTCACCAACTACCGACTGCTTCGTAGAGAAGCCAAAAAAGTGGTTAAGAACGCAATGCAATCTTATTATAATATGATTAAAACATCACTGCAATCTAATAGTCCTAAGCCCTTTTGGACATACATACATACTCTGAAAACAACATCCCATATTCCTAATATCTTTTCATGGCGTAATTGCCAAGCTTCTTATGGGCAAGCTATCTGTGACCTTTTCGCTTAATCTTTTTCCTCCACATTTAAGGTTTCGAACCCCACAATGTACTCATCCTGTCCTTCTCCTTCCCCTGTTATGTATTCTATCGTGACCTCTCCATCGGAAATTGAAAATGTGCTGCTTACCTTTGACATTAATGGTGGTCCGGGTCCTGATGGCATACCGAATCTGCTCGTTAAGTCATTATCTTCTTTATTTTCTACCCACTATTTATTATTTTCACTATTAGCCTTTCTTCCTCCTGCTTCCTGACGTCTGGAAGCATGCTAACATCTTTCCAATCCATAAGTCCGGAGATCGAAGTGAAATCTCTAACTATCGTCCGATTTCTTTGCTGTCTTGTTTTGCAAGCTCCTTGAGAGAATTGTGCATAACAGAATGTACGTTGATATCAGTATCCTGTTTGCAAATGAACAACATGTTTTTTTTTGTCGGACTTCATTAATGATCTTCGCCAATGCCTGTCCTCTATCTTTACGCTGATGATTTAAAAATTTATCGCCCCATTAACTCCAACAAAGACTGCTTATGCCTCCAAAATGATCTTGACAATCTCCAAAATTGGTGTCAAGGTAATTTACTTCCTCTTAACATTTCTAAATGTTGTCACATGCGATTCACCAACAAAATTCATCCAGTTTTATATGAATACCAGATTGGTGGATCGGAGCTCGCAGTTGTGGACAAATTTAAAGATTTGGGAGTAGTATTTGACCCAGGTTTGAAATTTAACATCCATGTTTCATGCATAACCACTAGAGCTTCACGTGGTACAGGTTTTATTTTACGATCCTCTTGCAAGTCTTTTAGCATTTCAACCAGTGTCCATCTATTCGTACTTTGAGCCCGGTCAATCCTTGAGTTTGCCTCCCAAGTATGGTTTCCTCACTATACCAATCTATCAGATGCTGTTGAAACTGTACAGCGTAAATTCACACAATCTCTATTCTACAAATATAATCTCACTTACGGCTCCTACGATGAGCGCTTACAGATCCTAAACATTCCATCACTCAAAAAAAAGAAAAAATTCTTAGACCTGTGCTGCTTATTTAAATTATATCACGGTATTCTTTCATCCAACCTTCGTGAAAGGCTTTATATACGTCCCACCTCAAGAACGCGTTCAACTGACATATACTTTGTGCCCTTTGCTCGTACCGATATTTATTTTTATTCATTTTTAGTACGCGTATCACGTCGTTACAATGAGCTCCTGCTGGGTCCTCTGCCACATTCCTTAAACGCTTTTAAAAGCATATTGCATAATATTCTGCTTTGCTTTCAATAGTTTATTAGTATTTTATATTCTTGTTCTTTTTTTCTTAATATAACTTTGTTTATTCGCATGTATTATATTATATTATACTTCATTACGTACTTTGTAATTGGGTTCACGGATCTGTTAAATAGTGTAAATAAATAAATACTTGCTCTAAGAGGCCCAGCTGCCGAACTTTTGCAGACGATCCCCGTTGGGTTGCTATCATACCTGGCTGCGCTCGACATGCGTTCTGGAGACGATAATTTAAATCAGACTTATCGGTCACAGCTATAGCATCGGATGTAGAAGTTGGGCGAAACCCTACACCAGCTAGTACAAGACGTTGACCGACTGGCGCTTTCGGCTTACCCAGAACATTGAGATAACGCTGCAACAGAAACATTCATCAGCGCATTAAAAGACCAGCAATTGCAACAAGCCATACGTTTAGCTCAAAAGCAAACGGTTAAGGACGCATTGGCTTATAGTCTGAATTTTGAGGCAGCGAAAAATGTAACTCGTACCACTGCACGGGTTCGCAAGGTAGTGACAAACGAATGCAGGTGTGAGCACGTGGTAATCGAACGAGACCCACATGTCAATGGTGCACCTAGATGCTGGAATTGCGGAGAGAAGGGGCACCTGCAAAGAGACTGCAAGAAACGAAGAAAACCGAGCTACTGTCCAGGATGTGCAGCTAGGAGGAGGTCCAGACCGAGTCAGGATCCCAGAATGGAAGCCCTTCAAACAGAGGGGTCGGGAAACATGTAAGAGCCAACTTCGCGGGGCAGAGGCTGGCTAGGAGGAGCGACGTCCCCAGCACCACCATCACCATGTCAAGATTACATCGTGAAGAAGCGGCCTTATAATTTCCGGGTAAAGTTGACGGAGAACATTGCACCAAACCAATCGACGCTGGTGTAACCCAATCGATTATCCGAGCAGACCTAGTGAAGCAACAACTACTCCGCAAGGGAAGAATTGTCTCACTACGGACAGCTACGGGAGAAACTGCACCTGTTCATGGAGAGGTCAACTTCCAAATACAGTTGGGGGACCTTGCGTTCCGACATAATTTTCGGGTCGCGAACATGACTGATGACTGTATTTTCGGAATGAATTTTCTGCGACCACATGGAATCACGTTGGATTTGGGCAAACGGGTATTAAAGTGGTGGAATGTTGAAGTATTGACGGAGGATCTCAGCGTCCAAATTCCCAAGATGAATGTGGTAGCATGTACCGACACTGATGTACAAAATTCTTCCGAAAGCATTGTATGGGCCAAGCTTGATGGTAATTCTAGAGACCACCGATCTTATCTGATAGAGCCAACGGAAACGCCCACATTGCGCAATTTGATTGTAGGAAGAAGCCTTGTAAGATCTATAAGGAACGAATACGTGCCGGTTAGAGTAATTAGCACCGCTGACTCAACCACGAGCATCAAAGCGGGAGAAGTCATCGGCAGCTGCCAGCCTGTTTCCATCATCACCACCTTGGAAGCCACACACGACCTTCATTGGAAAAGCAGGCAAGACACCGACAGAGCGCGGAAATCCATATCTGCAATATTGAAGCCAACCAAGTTACTGATGCAGCTATTCAAGCGCGCCTCTGAACTTGTCACCAAATACAGTGACATCTTCTCAACAAGCCCGGATGACCAAGGCCGAACGAGTATGGTAGCTCACGTTATAGATACACAGGGAGCCAAGCCGATTCAACAAGCACCGTGACGTCTTCCCATAGCCAAACAAGGAGAAGTGAGTGCGCTGATCTCGAACATGGAAAAACAAGGTGTTATCGAACCAGCTATCAGTCCATGGGCCGCGCCAGTATTTCAAGTAAAGAAAAAGGATGGTAGCACTCATTTTTGTGTCGACTATACGCAGCTTAACGACGTCAGTAAAAAAAAATAGCTACCCGCTTCCACGCATCGACGACATCATGGACACTTTAGCCGACGCACAATGGTTTTCTACACTCGATCTCAAGACTGGCTACTAGCAGGTAGAAATCGACAAGAAGGACCGAGAGAAGACCAAATTTTCAGTTGGGACCGGATTGTGGCAATTCATGGTGATGCAATTCGGGCTTTGCAATGCTCCAGCCACTTTCGAACGCCTGATCGAATTCGCACTACGAGGTTTGACCTAGTGTAGTGAATAAAAATGTTCATAAAGTCTGTAAAGGACTGCAGCGATGGTCTGCTGCCTCGGCAGAGGAAGATGGAGGTATCTGCCGAGAATGCCCTCGTCCGGAGACGCGTGAATGCGCTGGCAGGCTAGCATTGTGGTGTCGTGGGGCGGGTTTGTTTCCCCGGCACGAGGACCCACTACAAAAAATTTCGCATTCACGAATTGCTTTCAGATCAAAAGGCGACCGAAGTCGCAAAAACTGTAGATAACCTCACCGAAGGAGATGTACTTGTTACAAGAACAAGTGAAACCTGAGAAGAAAGGCGAACTTGGGGTTACCCAACGAAGTTCATGGCCCACAAATGAAAGAGGGGCAACCGGGTGGTGGTGGAGCCCCTTCATACCCACCCAACCGGAATAAATCCATTGATAGCTTGTTGAAGTGGCCAGGTATTCCTCTTCTGAGTGGAAAACTCATACAACTTGAATTGTATGAACCTTCCCATCAGAAGGGGAGTACCCCGATGACCAATTTATGTCATAGAATTATACAATTGGATTGCATAAATCTATGCCATAAAAAGGCACTCTGTTTGGGCCACTCAACCCATAATGTCACCTGAAACAAAAGAAGGAATTAGATTGTACCCGGCGGCTGGCTCATGTTTTGGGGTGGAAGCCTGCCACCGTACCGGGTCCTATACCCGATTAGAAATAAAGGAAAGGAAAGACCCTCGGGTACATTATTACTTCATTTTTTTATTTAATCTATCATCCCGTAAATTTTCCAATTTTTAAGTAATTTGTATATTTCCAAAAAAAAAACTAAAATTTAATAATTATTTTATGAAATTTGAACGGTAAACACAAAAAAAAAGATCTAACGCAAAAAAAAATTTAAATGGATATCTGAAGTGATTAATATAAATGGATATCTGAAGTGATTAATTTAGAAAAAAGAATTTAGACTCAAATATAGAAACGTATACAAAAAAAATTGTAAAAAAAGTAGCTATAAATAACAAAATTGTATTAAGCAAAAATATATATAGATAAAGAACAAAATGCAAGGGTACTCACCCGCATGGTCCTCCGAGCGCTCGACGACGATGCAGATGGCCCTGAAATGTAATAAAACTTTTTTTTTTTGTCGGTAAATGCTAAAACGCGCACGTGGTAATGAAGTTCATACAAATTAAAACGTTTTTCTTTGGATCTCAATTCTTCCATATACTTTCGGATGTTTCCACGACAGTAGTCACACAGTTGGCTCAGGACAATTGTCCACTCCAAATCGGATTTTTTTGTCCGCAAAGCGGCAGATAATCAACAATGACTCATAGAAAAAAAATCGAAAAGACTTCTCGCTCTTGCAGCACGGCCACCACTGTCTCGCTAGCCACTATCAATGCCTAATTTCACTCTACTATCTTCAAGATTTATTGTAAAAGCGTGGAGTTGTATTCAATGCCATTCCAAGAAACCAAATTACTCTCCTTTTCACATTCGCATTTGTATTTTGTTAGTTCGATAGTCACGGCGAAGCCCCGCAACAATTTCACTCGTTCTCAATCACTTTCAGCTTGTTTTCATGTTCCCGCTTTTGTCACTGCTCTCACGGCTCAATTAATTTGAATTATAGAAACACCAGCAAAACTACCGCCGAGGTGCCCAAGAAACACAATATACTTTTTTATTCCCGATCAAGGCGTTTCTTTGACGAATTTTCACATGCAAAAGTTTGCAACCTATCACAATTCATCGAAATTAATGATAACAAATCTATAAATTCTTCCCTCGTTACCATTCAACAGAATCTCCCCGGGGAGTCTCTCGTCTATCGCTCACTGTTATGCGCGTATAGAAGGTTCCAATTACGTTTATCTATTTCTTTCTTCTCGTCTGACGAGAAACTCAATTAAACTTATTCGCGAAACTTCACCGCCGTCGCTTGGACGCGAATGAATGCACTTGGAATAAATTTTCTCTGCAGCTCGAAGGAATCAAATGGTTGGGAACACGATTTTCAGATGTAGCCCGGCAACTATTCAATTACGTTTGATGGCAAGATCGACAACTATGTACGCGGAATAAGCGGTAAACTGGTAATTTTTAATTTCACAAGTGGAACCTTCCCCTGTCGGTTTCCGACACATGAAAAGAAAATTAAACTCCCTCCACGAAAATCTCCTATCTCCTTCAGCTATATTTAACACCTTATCCCGTCGTCAAAAGTTTTGTAATCCTTTTGGCTAACAGTCTCTCGCGCTCCCGTTGAGGACCATTGATCGAATGCCTTTTGTTCTATCGCAGAAAATACAGTTGAATTTAACTCTTGACAGACAACTCGTGATAACAGTATATATGTATGTTCCATTGCCTTTAACAGTCTTTACTGCCGCCGCTTTTTAATTGAACTCAAACTATAGTACTTAAATACCGTACAAGGGTTTGCACATTTAATAGATAATAGACCAATGCACATAAGTATAGGAACCATGAACCAGGCGCTTTTCAAGACAGATCTGTAGTCTAACTAGGCAATCACTTCGAATTTTAGCATGAAAACTAACTGAAAGCCGGTTGTGTGGTTTTATCAACAATTAAACTGTTTCCTTAATGATACACAGAAATAAAGTTGCACGTTAATCAAGCTCCACTCGTAAAAATGCGCAATCGTATCCACGCTCCGCGTGCGTTTTTCTTGATTCCCCCCGGCTAGCCTTCGCGAAATGCAATTTCTATAGCGGGATCGCTACTCAAACCGCTTTAACAGGATTATTCCAAAACAACACCCAGATGTAACGGCGGAGCATGCGATGGAGCGATGGCACGCCGGAGTAACTGTCACTGAGGTGACGTTATGTCTATGTGCATATTTTGTTTTTCGTCACACACGACTCTAACACAAATGCAAGATCCCGAACGATATTCGCGATGGCTTGGATCGAGAACTCCACTTCCTGACGACAACGCGGAAAAAAACCAAGCGAACCCGTGTAACTCGCGCTTGCGCGTTCTTACTTTTTCTTCACTCAATAATGTCCATTTGTGTTTAACACACCACGCAAGTCTCATTGCCCCGGCACACTCCCCTTAACTCCCCTCAATCTCTTTTCAGTCGCGACGGAAGAGTCCATCGCTTCCTCACGCCATGGAAAATTCGAATGCACTCCTCGTAGCTCCGTCTCTGATCGATCCCAACTCGACGATGCACTTCTACGATTTCTCGATCGATGAAGCGTACTCTGGTGGATCCCCGATGGTGATAATGCACACTCGTTTCGCTTGTTTTTAAAATTTTTGTCGTCCCTCGTAGATTCGATTACGACAAGAATTTCTCTTTTGTTGTTTTATAGATTGCATCGTAATCAGCAGTGCTTAATTTCTTTCTTGTTGAGCTAGTTCTGTTGCTTTGAACTAGATTACTTTGCCCTGAAATTAGCCGTGCTGAGCTCCCGTTGATTGATGCTCTCATTACACTGGCGTATGTAGTGATCCCACAGCAAATTGGTTTCGGTATCATTCCCGACATATGAATTTCAATTGTTGGTTAGTAAATTGAGGAAAAGACAAGCCGTTAACTGCGAGTTTTAGCGATATTCTCTGTAAAACATCTCTTATTCGTAAGTAAAGATATTAGCGAAAGTTTGAAAGCTTCATAATTTGTAAATATTTTATTCGAATAGCACACACCGCGCCAGTCACTCTGCAAGCACTGTCGAAAATCGGCGACGACGAGCTCCGCTTGAGAAGTCATCTGAATGGTTTGGTCTGCATTTCGGTTGCGCTCAGTCCCAGCGCGGAAATGAATGTCTCAGTGCTTTCAATCACAGAGTAATGTGAGAACCATATGCTAGTTCACTTTTACTTTTAATTTCGATTTTGAAGAAGACAATTCTCGGCTTCCTACAGTTTTATGTAAAGTATCAAAGAACGTAATAGAACCGTTTCGAAAATTGATTTTTCTTCGCATAAAACATTGGAAGAAGTAGTTTTTATTCAACCATCTCAGGGGCAAATCAACTTGTTCTCGCTCAAAGTCGTATTTATTGTGAACCTTATTCGCCAAACATTCGTTACAAATCACTGAAATTGAACATATAAATATACTATATAATGTCACCAACATAAAAGTTTGAAATGTGATCTTTAGCAGTAAAGCGCCGCTGCATTTTTAGTCGACTAACTTAGACCTGTTGCTTGTAAAGATTGTCTTGTTATGGTCGACAAACTGTGTCCAATGCACTTAAAAATAGCGAGTCATTCTCAAAAACATCAGCTATCAACTTTTGATATTTTTGATGCACCTTCAACATATTCTCGACAAATTGAATGTGAATATTTTCACCTTTCAGCGTAGATATTGTTTCAATGCCCTCATTTTTGATATGATCGAGGAACGTTTGTTTGAGCATATCCTGCAATCGATCTGGTATGGGTTTCAGGATGACATACATATTCCGTAGATCTTTTCGTTTCTCTTGTGATACCATTTCTTTGCATTCAGAATAGAGGAAATCAAGACGATCATTTATAAATCGCTCTTCACACTCCTGACCTCTTCAATTACTACAGGGCAGCTAATTTTCTCGCGATCCCAAGGCGATGCAGATTGCGAAAAAGGAGCTGAAGGATCTTTCTGTGTACCATGGGTTGGCTTCGGCGTCGGGACTAGAGATGACGGACACTAGAAGAAAACCACAATTGACAGACGGACAGACTGACTTATGTTTTGTTTGGCCTGAAGTATACAACCTTGCGCGTTTCTTGAAAATATGTACGGACGGACAAACAGACGTGCCTAATTATCCATCGGCGCAGGTCTTTTGCGTGGTATATCCCCACTTCTTTTCCCGATGGATCCGTTATCAGGTAACGGTTAGGTCCCATTACCTTCTTTATGCGGCTTTTCAAGAATCGCCTGTCCAGCTTGGCGTTGTAATGCCCCGCGGCGTCACTTTGGCGGAAATTTCGCCGGAAAACTTCATCTCCTTCCTTGAAATTAGCAGATCGTGACCGAAGATTGTACTGCGCTTCATGTGCACTTCCTGCGGCCTTAATCTTCCGTCCGATTTGTTGGCGGAGGTCTCCTAAACGTTCGTGGGGCTCCAGCGCAACGACGGGGTCTCCCAAACACTTTAATTGCCGTAACAGCCGGTATGATTTACCGTGGCAAATCATGTGCTGTCCAAAGGCGGCAAAGTAAGGGGCGACACCGGTGACGGAATGATACGAGGATCACAGGGCGCATGTGATGGCAGACAATCGCCGATCCCAATCCTTTTGAGATGGGTGGACGTAAGAACGGATTGCGGCCAATAGGGTGCGGTTCAACCGTTCTGATGCGTTGGACTGAGGAGAGTATATGGGCGTCAGTTGGTGTTCAACGCCATACTGCTCAAGTAGGCTCTTAAACTGCCGAGACCGGAACTGTACTCCATTGTCCGAGTACACACTCTCTGGAACCCCGAACACATGGAATACCCGGCTCTCTAAGAATTTCACGATCGATGGAGTTGTGAATTTACGGATAGGTTCCACCATTGGGAACTTTGAAAGCTGGTCTAGAACGACTATAGCTCCGATGTGTCCCATGGAAGACCGAGGATATGGACCGAGTAGATCAATGTATAGACGCTGGAATACGCGTTCTGGGACGTTGAGTTGACCCATAGTAGGTCGAAGAGGCTGGTTGGGCGCTTTGGTGCCTTTACAGGTCTCACAGGCGCTCACGTAGTCTTTGACCTGGGATGCCATTTTAGGCCAAAAGAAGTATTTCTTGATTCGCCGTAATGTTCGACCGTAACCTCCGTGGGCACTTAAAGGATGGTCATGTGCGCGGAAGATCAGATATTGTGTCATTTCCTCCGGTACCCAGAGTTTCCAAGACTCTTCTTCCTGCCATGGATCACCAGTGGCGTATTCATTTCGTCTATACACGAAGCCGTCTATTAACTTCAAATCAGGCAGCTGTGTTTGTTGGGTCGCTATGGTTTGCCTCAACTCTTTGTAGCTGTCTGATTCGAAATGTGGGCAGTCCAAATCTATTTCGATGGGGTCCTCGTCATTTATTGTCAATTCGGCTCCCTCTGGGGAAAACATCCGCGAGAGAGTGTCGGGTACGATGTTCTGGGTTCCTTTCCGATGTTTGATGGAGAACTTGAACCCTTGCAGCTTAAGAGCCCATCTGGCTAGGCGTCCATTTAAATCTGCCTGGTTCATCAACCATTGTAGTGACGCGTAGTCCGTGATGATCTCGAATTGGTGGCCCTCGATATAAGCTCGGAATTTCTTCACAGCCACTACCGCTGCCAAACATTCTTGCTCGGAAACAGTATAGTTTCTTTGGGCCGAATTCAGCTTGTTGGACATGAAGGCGATGGGAGCTTCCTCTCCTTCGTCGGTCAATTGCACCAGCACGGCTCCTACTCCATGTTGACTTGCGTCACAATGAATGGAGAAGGGCTTCGTGAAGTCGGGGCTGTGCAAGACAGGAGCTGATGTGAGGGCTTGTTTTAGCTCTTCAAATGCCTTTCGGCTGAGTTCGGTCCAAATAAACTTCCCCTTCCGCAACATGTCTGACAGGGGCGCTGAAACTGTGGCATAATTCCGAACAAACCTTCGGTACCAACCGCACACACCAAGGAAACGTCGTAGCTGCTTCACAGTTTTTGGTAAGGGGAACTCATCAATCGCAGGAGTTTTGTCTGGATCCGTTTTGATAGTGCCATGTCCTATGACATGTCCCAGGTATCGGACTTCTTTCATGACAAACTTACTTTTCTGTACGTTGATGGTGAGTCCCGCCTTACTGATGTGCAGGGCTACTTCTTGTAGAAGTAGGAGGTGTTGATCGAACGTTTCCGTGATGAGTAACAGATCATCAAGGTACACGAACACTTGGTGTTTCAGGTGAGGTGGGATGACTTTGTCCATCAACCGAGTCATCGTTTGCGGCGCATTACACAGGCCAAAGGGCATTGTGACGAACTGATATAATGGTCGTCCAGGCACTGTGAAGGCGGTCTTGTCCCTCGAGCCCTCATAGAGTGGAATTTGCCAGAAGGCGTCTTTTAGGTCGAGACTGGTGATATAATTGGCTTTCGGCAGTCTCCCTAGTATTCCATCGATGAGTGGAAGAGGGTACGCGTCCTTGATGGTAACCGCGTTCACCTTAGGGGCATCAAGACAGAGGCGGACCTTAGCTGGCTTCACCACCAAGGTTACCGGTGATGACCAGGCACTTTGGGACTCTTCTATGACCCCCAACTCGAGCATCCTATCTAGCTCCAGCGATGGATGTTTCCAAGCGTTGCCGTTGGTTAGGCGTCAGGTCATGCCTATCGGGACTAGAAGTGATTTCGTTGACATATCTGGTTTTTAAAGACAAATTGGTGAATAAATCTGAGGCCAGTCCAAAGCGAAGAACGAAATCGACGCCAAGGTACACATTCTGAATCAAAGACGGGATAATAAAGAACGTAATATCCTTCGTCTGACCCCTGAACGTCACGGGTGTGGTTAGTTTACCTCGTATAGGGTGTTTGGTGCCATCAGCTGTACTGATTTCAGTGCGCCAGGATTTAATCAAGTTCGGATAGTCTTGGAGCACCTTCGAGCCAAAGGTCGAGGCAAGACGACTGATACTGGCACCCATGTCGATCAATGCAAACACGGTCTCGCCCAACACTTTAATTGGATGATAAGGTCTGATCTCACTCTCAGCAACCTCCGAGATGTTACAAGAGTTTCAGGTTTGACGGCAGATGCGCACTCTCTTGCGGAAATTCCGCCAACGACGGGTTGACCATTTTGTCGTGCGCGGGCGGGAAATGACTACTTCAGAAGCAAATATTCGCTCTCGAGCCACCCGATATTCCTGCAGTCGAACATGATAACGTTTTAGAGTGCGTAATTGAGGCTGCCGGGGTTCTTCTGGCAGTGACTGCGATGGTCGCTTCAATATTGTCGTTGGCGAGGTCTCCGGAAGAGAGTGAACATCCGCAGTCGTAGTGGTCATGGCTGGTGGGTTAACGTCAGGTTTGTTGGGGTGAGCAGCTGGCTGAGGAGCTACTGCTGGGGCTTCGAGTACCGCTGAGGTGATCGGGTACTGTTTTGGCCGTTTTTTCGCGCGGCACATTCAGATCAGTCCGGGAAGTAAGTGTCCGGCTTGCCGCAACCGTAGCAGAAAACCTTACGCTCTGCTCGGCATGAGGTGTCCGGTTTGATGGCAATTCCAGCATGTCGTAAGATTTCCCACTGCGGCTACAGCAAGCTGGTCTGGATCCAAATCTTCCTCCAGGTCCATGGTGGTATAATCTGGGGCCGATTCCGCGATTCCTCGTCGAGGACCCGTCCTGGCTAGCAAGTATGGCCGGTCCCGTAGATCTTCCTCAAACCCTTCTATACGACGCACAGTTCTCAGCAGAGCCTCCATACTCTGTGGATCGGAGTTCACGATATGGAGACGAATCTCCGGCCTTAGATTGCGCTTAAGCAGGCGCAGTATTTGGGTAGAAGACAACGGCTCTGACAACTGGTCATTCAGTCGAAGGATATCGGCTCGATATTGATGGAAGGACTCGTCCGGACGCTGCCATCTAGCATTCATCTTGTCCAGTACTAATTCGCCCATGTCGACCGTAGGATACTCCATGTGGAGTACCTCCTTCAACCGTGACCAGCGTATTGATGGTGGAGCTGAATGTATTCGCCAATATGTCTCAAGTGCTGCTCCCCTAAGCAGCATTGGCAAGTATCCTGCGAGCGCCGTGTGGTCTCCTGCTAGCATCTGCTCAATCAGCGACTCCACCCGACTTATGAAGACTTCCACCGTTATAGTATTGGGTTCCCCACTGAAATGCAGACTCCATCCCTGGATGATGCTGGGGATCTGTGTCGGCTTCAGCCGATACATATCGTGTGGATGGAAGCGTTGGTCTGGCGGAATCACTGGAGCCTGATTTGGTGGCGGTGCTTGGCTCAATCGGGGCCGGTACACTAGAGCCAACGGATTCATTGCTGCTCCTGGCCGGATTCGTTCGTGATCGCGCCGCGAGTCTACTGGAAAATCCCACGGATTTGGGTCCGAATCCCACATAGGAGGCGTTCTTGACCGAGGTGGTGCTGGATTCTCTTTCTGGCTTTCCAGTGAGGCTACCCGGGTGGACAGGTCCTGCATGAGCGCCATTCGGTCTTTTAAAACTGTCGCTTCCACAGCCACAGTTGGTCTCGCCTCTTCCGCAGGCGGAACTGCCTCGGCTCGGTAGTCTTCCTCCCGTGCACTCAATGTCGTGGATGGAAGGGGTCCGCTTTTGGGCACAGTTCCACTTGCACTGGAGGACTGAGGTCGTTCTGTTGCTGGCTGGGCGGTTTCTAGCGGCTGACGACAG
This sequence comes from Odontomyia ornata, assembly GCA_963969285.1. Lineage (NCBI taxonomy): Eukaryota > Metazoa > Arthropoda > Insecta > Diptera > Stratiomyidae > Odontomyia > Odontomyia ornata. The sequence continues at coordinate 31,340,388 of OZ017743.1, forward strand.
AGCGGGCACGTGGGTGAGGTTTGCCGCAGTTGGACCAAACACAGCTGGTGTAGCCTGTGTCCACACTGCAACCTCTGACTGGTGAGCTCATCCATGTCCTCATGACATATGGAGCACAAGAGCGCTGGTCCGGCATCCGACCGCAACTTTCTCCTCTCGGGAGTTCTTTTGGTGGGCATGCTAAAAGAAATTTAAATTGCTAACTAAAAACCTAAATGAATATATATATTTATAAATAATGAAAGAAATAATTAAGTATTAACAAGACAAAACCCCAAAAAGTGGCCGTCAGTGGCAAGCTATTCAAAATCCTCTCAAAAAAAACCAAAGATATGAAAAAAAGTTTAGTAATTTACGTTATCAAACAAAACTATAACTGGTCTTTCCTTTCCGTCCTTCCTCCCAAGTATGGACACCAATGGCACAATCCTTTTAAAGCGTCTCTTGTGGCACCATGAAAATCAGGGTTCAGAAGTGATCCCTCATTAGCAAATTTCTCAAGTTGCAACTTGTTAGCCCAGGGTTGGATTCTAATCCACAAGCAGCGCGTGTCTTGTCATGGATAGTCATGAATTAGCTAATCAGCCAATCTCATGAAATCAAGGTCCATGCAATTTAAGACACCTAAGCACCGCTGGTTCGGGGAGCGGATCAGAATCCTCCGCAAAAAGTTGTTAGGATAATAACCTCCGAACACAAAAAGGGACTCTAATATCATTTGGCCTTACTAGTTATACAATGGTGGTAAACCACCAAAGTATAATTCAAAAGCAGGACCAAACGATATTGATGTCCAAAGACAACACAAGTTCGAAAGTTACTAATTGCTGGGGCACGATCAGTGCAATTACCCTCAGGAGTTATCTACCCGCCAATAATTCTAACACCTAGTGGGGACACCTAGAGACGATGGACTGTCTTGTGCTCACGACTGATGATACAGCTGGGCATTTCGGGCCCCACGTTGGGCGCCATTTGTAGTGAATAAAAATGTTCATAAAGTCCGTAAAGGACTGCAGCGATGGTCTGCTGCCTTGGCAGAGGAAGATGGAGGTATCTGCCGAGAATGCCCTCGTCCGGAGACGCGTGAATGCACTGGCAGGCTAGCATTGCGGTGTCGTGGGGCGGGTTTGTTTCCCCGGCACGAGGACCCACTATAAAAAATTTCGCATTCACGAATTGCTTTCAGATCAAAAGGCGACCGAAGTCGCAAAAACTGTAGATAACCTCACCGAAGGAGATGTACTTGTTACAAGAACAAGTGGAACCTGAGAAGAAAGGCGAACTTGGGGTGACCTCGTCGTTACCCAACGAAGTTCATGGCCAACAAATGAAAGAGGGGCAACCGGGTGGTGGTGGAGCCCCTTCATACCCACCCAACCGGAATAAATCCATTGATAGCTTGTTGAAGTGGCCAGGTATTCCTCTTCTGAGTGGAAGACTCATGCAACTTGAATTGTATGAACCTTCCCATCAGAAGGGGAGTACCCCGGTGACCAATTTATGTCATAGAATTATACAATTGGATTGCATAAATCTATGCCATAAAAAGGCACTCTGTTTGGGCCACTCAACCCATAATGTCACCTGAAACAAAAGAAGGAATTAGATTGTACCCGGCGGCTGGCTCATGTTTTGGGGTGGAAGCCTGCCACCGTACCGGGTCCTATACCCGATTAGAAATAAAGGAAAGGAAAGACCCTCGGGTACGTTATTACTTCATTTTTTTATTTAATCTATCATCCCATAAATTTCCCAATTTTTAAGTAATTTGTATATTTCCAAAAAAAAAACTAAAATTTAATAATTATTTTATGAAATTTGAACGGTAAACACAAAAAAAAGATCTAACGCAAAAAAAAATTTAAATGGATTTCTGAAGTGATTAATATAAATGGATATCTGAAGTGATTAATTTAGAAAAAAGAATTTAGACTCAAATATAGAAACGTATACAAAAAAAAATGTAAAAAAAGTAGCTATAAACAACAAAATTGTATTAAGCAAAAATATATATAGATAAAGAACAAAATGCAAGGGTACTCACCCGCATGGTCCTCCGAGCGCTCGACGACGATGCAGATGGCCCTGAAATGTAATAAAACTTTTTTTTTTTTGTCGGTAAATGCTAAAACGCGCACGTGGTAATGAAGTTCATACAAATTAAAACGTTTTTCTTTGGATCTCAATTCTTCCATATACTTCACACAGTTGGCTCAGGACAATTTTCCATTCGTCGCTGCTCTTGGTCCACTCCAAATCGGATTTTTTTGTCCGCAAAGCGGCAGATAATCAACAATGACTCATAGAAAAAAAATCGAAAAGACTTCTCGCTCTTGCAGCACGGCCACCACTGTCTCGCTAGCCACTATCAATGCCTAATTTCACTCTACTATCTTCAAGATTTATTGTAAAAGCGTGGAGTTGTATTCAATGCCATTCCAAGAAACCAAATTACTCTCCTTTTCACATTCGCATTTGTATTTTGTTAGTTCGATAGTCACGGCGAAACCCCGCAACAATTTCACTCGTTCTCAATCACTTTCAGCTTGTTTTCATGTTCCCGCTTTTGTCACTGCTCTCACGGCTCAGTTAATTTGAATTATAGAAACACCAGCAAAACTACCGCCGAGGCGCCCAAGAAACACAATATACTTTTTTATTCCCGATCAAGGCGTTTCTTTGACGAATTTTCACATGCAAAAGTTTGCGACCTATCACAATTCACTCGCATGGCCGGCATCGAAATTAATGATAACAAATCTATAAATTCTTCCCTCGTTACCATTCAGCAGAATCTCCCCGGGGAGTCTCTCGTCTATCGCTCACTGTTATGCGCGTATAGAAGGTTCCAATTACGTTTATCTATTTCTTTCTTCTCGTCTGACGAGAAACTCAATTAAACTTATTCGCGAAACTTCACCGCCGTCGCTTGGACGCGAATGAATGCACTTGGAATAAATTTTCTCTGCAGCTCGAAGGAATCAAATGGTTGGGAACACGATTTTCAGATGTAGCCCGGCAACTATCCAATTACGTTTGATGGCAAGATCGACAACTATGTACGCGGAATAAGCGGTAAACTGGTAATTTTTAATTTCACAAGTGGAACCTTCCCCTGTCGGTTTCCGACACACGAAAAGAAAATTAAACTCCCTCCACGAAAATCTCCTATCTCCTTCAGCTATATTTAACACCTTATCCCGTCGTCAAAAGTTTTGTAATCCTTTTGGCTAACAGTCTCTCGCGCTCCCGTTGAGGACCATTGATCGAATGCCTTTTGTTCTATCGCAGAAAATACAGTTGAATTTAACTCTTGACAGACAACTCGTGATAACAGTATATATGTATGTTCCATTGCCTTTAACAGTCTTTACTGCCGCCGCTTTTTAATTGAACGATGCACGGGTAGTTAAGAGGCTCAAACTATAGTACTTAAATACCGTACAAGGGTTTGCACATTTAATAGATTCTCTTTTATAGTAGCAATCTTTCACCGTATCGAGTTATTTTCAATTGATATCGCGTAATGGAAAAAACATCAAGCAAGACCAATCCACATAAGTATAGGAACCATGAACCAGGCGCTTTTCAAGACAGATCTGTAGCATGACAACTAACTGAAAGCCGGTTGTGTGGTTTTATCAACAATTAAACTGTTTCCTTAATGATACACAGAAATAAAGTTGCACGTTAATCAAGCTCCACTCGTAAAAATGCGCAATCGTATCCACGTTCCGCGTGCGTTTTTCTTGATTCCCCCCGGCTAGCCTTCGCGAAATGCAATTTCTATAGCGGGATCGCTACTCAAACCGCTTTAACAGGATTATTCCAAAACAACACCCAGATGTAACGACGGAGCATGCGATGGAGCGATGGCACGCCGGAGTAACTGTCACTGAGGTGACGTTATGTCTGTGCATATTTTGTTTTTCGTCACACACGACTCTAACACAAATGCAAGATCCCGAACGATATTCGCGATGGCTTGGATCAAGAACTCCACTTCCTGACGACAACGCGGAAAAAAACCAAGCGAACCCGTGTAACTCGCGCTTGCGCGTTCTTACTTTTTCTTCACTCAATAATGTCCATTTGTGTTTAACACACCACGCAAGTCTCATTGCCCCGGCACACTCCCCTTAACTCCCCTCAATCTCTTTTCAGTCGCGACGGAAGAGTCCATCGCTTCCTCACGTCATGGAAAATTCGAATGCACTCCTCGTAGCTCCGTCTCTGATCGATCCCAACTCGACGATGCACTTCTACGATTTCTCGATCGATGAAGCGTACTCTGGTGGATCCCCGATGGTGATAATGCACACTCATTTCGGTTGTTTTTAAAATTTACGTCGGCCCTCGTAGATTCGATTACGACAAGAATTTCTCTTTTGTTGTTTTATAGATTGCATCGTAATCAGCAGTGCTTAATTTCTTACTTGTTGAGCTAGTTCTGCTGCTTTGAACTAGATTACTTTGCCCTGAAATCAGCCGTGCTGAGCTCCCGTTGATTGATGCTCTCATTACACTGGCGTGTGTAGTGATCCCACAGCAAATTGGTTTCGGTATCATTCCCGACATATGAATTTCAATTGTTGGTTAGTAAATTGAGGAAAAGACAAGCCGTTAACTGCGAGTTTTAGCGATATTCTCTGTAAAACATCTCTTATTCGTAAGTAAAGATATTAGCGAAAGTTTGAAAGCTTCATAATTTGTAAATATTTTATTCGAATAGCACACACCGTGCCAGTCACTCTGCAAGCACTGTCGAAAATCGGCGACGACGAGCTCCGCTTGAGAAGTCATCTGAATGGTTTGGTCTGCATTTCGGTTGCGCTCAGTCCCAGCGCGGAAATGAATGTCTCAGTGCTTTCAATCACAGAGTAATGTGAGAACCATACGCTAGTTCACTTTTACTTTTAATTTCGATTTTGAAGAAGACAATTCTCGGCTTCCTACAGTTTTATGTAAAGTATCAAAGAACGTAATAGAACCGTTTCGAAAATTGATTTTTCTTCGCAATAAAACATTGGAAGAAGTAATTTTTATTCAACCATCTCAGGGGCAAATCAACTTGTTCTCGCTCAAAGTCGTATTAATTGTGAACCTTATTCGCCAAACATTCGTTACAAATCACTGAAATTGAACATATAAATATACTATATAATGTCACCAACATAAAAGTTTGAAATGTGATCTTTAGCAGTAAAGCGCCGCTGCATTTTTAGTCGACTAACTTAGACCTGTTGCTTGTAAAGATTGTCTTGTTATGGTCGACAAACTGTGTCCAATGCACTTAAAAATAGCGAGTCATTCTCAAAAACATCAGCTGTCAACTTTTGATATTTTTGATGCACCTTCAACATATTCTCGACAAATTGAATGTGAATATTTTCACCTTTCAGCGTAGATATTGTTTCAATGCCCTCATTTTTGATATGATCGAGGAACGTTTGTTTGAGCATATCCTGCAATCGATCTGGTATGGGTTTCAGGATGACATACATATTCCGTAGATCTTTTCGTTTCTCTTGTGATACCATTTCTTTGCATTCAGAATAGAGGAAATCAAGATGATCATTTATAAATCGCTCTTCACACTCCTGACCTCTTCAATTACTACACTAGAAGACCTGCTTGGTGTACCTAGATGACATTATTGTTATCGGGAGAACGTTCGAAGGGCATGTGTGAACTTTAGAAGAGGTTGTCTCCGTTTAACGACTGGCAAATCTGAAACTTAGCCCCGAGAAGTGTACCCTTTTGAACAGCTGAAGTAAAATACCTGGGACATATCGTAACAACAGAAGGCCAACACCCAACAACAAGTGCCAACTACGAAGTTTTTCTGGATCTAGCAACCTACTATCGAGGATTCGTCAAAGACTTTGCCAAAATAGCTAAGTGTCTCCATCAGTTAACCGAGAAAAATCGTCCGCATGTCTGGAATGAACAATGCCAGGTAGCCTTTGAGACCTTGAAGGAGAAGCTGTATGAATCACCTGTGCTGGCATATCCAAAACCCGGAAAATGTTTGTAGTCGACACCGATGCGAGCAGCGGCGGTATTGGAGCTGTGCTCTCCCAGCAGATTGATGGTGAAGAAAGAGTCCTCTCGTATTACAATCGAGCTCTCTCAAAAAGTGAGAGGAACTACTGCATGACCAGGACGGAGCTATTGGCTATAATAGAGGCCATAAACCAGTTCCACAAACGCCTATATGGCCAGAAATTTGTTCTTTAAACGGACCATGCATCGCTGAGATGGCCACTTAACTTCAAAAACGCTTTAACAGGATTATTCCAAAACAACACCCAGATGTAACGACGGAGCATGCGATGGAGCGATGGCACGCCGGAGTAACTGTCACTGAGGTGAAGTTATGTCTATGCGCATATTTTGTTTTTCGTCACACACGACTCTAACACAAATGCAAGATCCCGAACGATATTCGCGATGGCTTGGATCAAGAACTCCACTTCCTGACGACAACGCGGAAAAAAACCAAGCGAACCCGTGTAACTCGCGCTTGCGCGTTCTTACTTTTTCTTCACTCAATAATGTCCATTTGTGTTTAACACACCACGCAAGTCTCATTGCCCCGGCACACTCCCCTTAACTCCCCTCAATCTCTTTTCAGTCGCGACGGAAGAGTCCATCGCTTCCTCACGCCATGGAAAATTCGAATGCACTTCTCGTAGCTCCGTCTCTGATCGATCCCAACTCGATGATGCACTTCTACGATTTCTCGATCGATGAAGCGTACTCTGGTGGATCCCCGATGGTGATAATGCACACTCGTTTCGGTTGTTTTTAAAATTTACGTCGTCCCTCGTAGATTCGATTACGACAAGAATTTCTCTTTTGTTGTTTTATAGATTGCATCGTAATCAGCAGTGCTTAATTTCTTACTTGTTGAGCTAGTTCTGCTGCTTTGAACTAGAGTACTTTGCCCTGAAATCAGCCGTGCTGAGCTCCCGTTGATTGATGCTCTCATTACACTGGCGTGTGTAGTGATCCCACAGCAAATTGGTTTCGGTATCATTCCCGACATATGAATTTCAATTGTTGGTTAGTAAATTGAGGAAAAGACAAGCCGTTAACTGCGAGTTTTAGCGATATTCTCTGTAAAACATCTCTTATTCGTAAGTAAAGATATTAGCGAAAGTTTGAAAGCTTCATAATTTGTAAATATTTTATTCGAATAGCACACACCGTGCCAGTCACTCTGCAAGCACTGTCGAAAATCGGCGACGACGAGCTCCGCTTGAGAAGTCATCTGAATGGTTTGGTCTGCATTTCGGTTGCGCTCAGTCCCAGCGCGGAAATGAATGTCTCAGTGCTTTCAATCACAGAGTAATGTGAGAACCATATGCTAGTTCACTTTTACTTTTAATTTCGATTTTGAAGAAGACAATTCTCGGCTTCCTACAGTTTTATGTAAAGTATCAAAGAACGTAATAGAACCGTTTCGAAAATTGATTTTTCTTCGCAATAAAACATTGGAAGAAGTAATTGTTATTCAACCATCTCAGGGGCAAATCAACTTGTTCTCGCTCAAAGTCGTATTAATTGTGAACCTTATTCGCCAAACATTCGTTACAAATCACTGAAATTGAACATATAAATATACTATATAATGTCACCAACATAAAAGTTTGAAATGTGATCTTTAGCAGTAAAGCGCCGCTGCATTTTTAGTCGACTAACTTAGACCTGTTGCTTGTAAAGATTGTCTTGTTATGGTCGACAAACTGTGTCCAATGCACTTAAAAATAGCGAGTCATTCTCAAAAACATCAGCTATCAACTTTTGATATTTTTGATGCACCTTCAACATATTCTCGACAAATTGAATGTGAATATTTTCACCTTTCAGCGTAGATATTGTTTCAATGCCCTCATTTTTGATATGATCGAGGAACGTTTGTTTGAGCATATCCTGCAATCGATCTGGTATGGGTTTCAGGATGACATACATATTCCGTAGATCTTTTCGTTTCTCTTGTGATACCATTTCTTTGCATTCAGAATAGAGGAAATCAAGATGATCATTTATAAATCGCTCTTCACACTCCTGACCTCTTCAATTACTACACTAGAAGACCTGCTTGGTGTACCTAGATGACATTATTGTTATCGGGAGAACGTTCGAAGGGCATGTGTGAACTTTAGAAGAGGTTGTCTCCGTTTAACGACTGGCAAATCTGAAACTTAGCCCCGAGAAGTGTACCCTTTTGAACAGCTGAAGTAAAATACCTGGGACATATCGTAACAACAGAAGGCCAACACCCAACAACAAGTGCCAACTACGAAGTTTTTCTGGATCTAGCAACCTACTATCGAGGATTCGTCAAAGACTTTGCCAAAATAGCTAAGTGTCTCCATCAGTTAACCGAGAAAAATCGTCCGTATGTCTGGAATGAACAATGCCAGGTAGCCTTTGAGACCTTGAAGGAGAAGCTGTATGAATCACCTGTGCTGGCATATCCAAAACCCGGAAAATGTTTGTAGTCGACACCGATGCGAGCAGCGGCGGTATTGGAGCTGTGCTCTCCCAGCAGATTGATGGTGAAGAAAGAGTCCTCTCGTATTACAATCGAGCTCTCTCAAAAAGTGAGAGGAACTACTGCATGACCAGGACGGAGCTATTGGCTATAATAGAGGCCATAAACCAGTTCCACAAACGCCTATATGGCCAGAAATTTGTTCTTTAAACGGACCATGCATCGCTGAGATGGCCACTTAACTTCAAAAACGCTTTAACAGGATTATTCCAAAACAACACCCAGATGTAACGACGGAGCATGCGATGGAGCGATGGCACGCCGGAGTAACTGTCACTGAGGTGAAGTTATGTCTATGCGCATATTTTGTTTTTCGTCACACACGACTCTAACACAAATGCAAGATCCCGAACGATATTCGCGATGGCTTGGATCAAGAACTCCACTTCCTGACGACAACGCGGAAAAAAACCAAGCGAACCCGTGTAACTCGCGCTTGCGCGTTCTTACTTTTTCTTCACTCAATAATGTCCATTTGTGTTTAACACACCACGCAAGTCTCATTGCCCCGGCACACTCCCCTTAACTCCCCTCAATCTCTTTTCAGTCGCGACGGAAGAGTCCATCGCTTCCTCACGCCATGGAAAATTCGAATGCACTTCTCGTAGCTCCGTCTCTGATCGATCCCAACTCGATGATGCACTTCTACGATTTCTCGATCGATGAAGCGTACTCTGGTGGATCCCCGATGGTGATAATGCACACTCGTTTCGGTTGTTTTTAAAATTTACGTCGTCCCTCGTAGATTCGATTACGACAAGAATTTCTCTTTTGTTGTTTTATAGATTGCATCGTAATCAGCAGTGCTTAATTTCTTACTTGTTGAGCTAGTTCTGCTGCTTTGAACTAGAGTACTTTGCCCTGAAATCAGCCGTGCTGAGCTCCCGTTGATTGATGCTCTCATTACACTGGCGTGTGTAGTGATCCCACAGCAAATTGGTTTCGGTATCATTCCCGACATATGAATTTCAATTGTTGGTTAGTAAATTGAGGAAAAGACAAGCCGTTAACTGCGAGTTTTAGCGATATTCTCTGTAAAACATCTCTTATTCGTAAGTAAAGATATTAGCGAAAGTTTGAAAGCTTCATAATTTGTAAATATTTTATTCGAATAGCACACACCGTGCCAGTCACTCTGCAAGCACTGTCGAAAATCGGCGACGACGAGCTCCGCTTGAGAAGTCATCTGAATGGTTTGGTCTGCATTTCGGTTGCGCTCAGTCCCAGCGCGGAAATGAATGTCTCAGTGCTTTCAATCACAGAGTAATGTGAGAACCATATGCTAGTTCACTTTTACTTTTAATTTCGATTTTGAAGAAGACAATTCTCGGCTTCCTACAGTTTTATGTAAAGTATCAAAGAACGTAATAGAACCGTTTCGAAAATTGATTTTTCTTCGCAATAAAACATTGGAAGAAGTAATTGTTATTCAACCATCTCAGGGGCAAATCAACTTGTTCTCGCTCAAAGTCGTATTAATTGTGAACCTTATTCGCCAAACATTCGTTACAAATCACTGAAATTGAACATATAAATATACTATATAATGTCACCAACATAAAAGTTTGAAATGTGATCTTTAGCAGTAAAGCGCCGCTGCATTTTTAGTCGACTAACTTAGACCTGTTGCTTGTAAAGATTGTCTTGTTATGGTCGACAAACTGTGTCCAATGCACTTAAAAATAGCGAGTCATTCTCAAAAACATCAGCTATCAACTTTTGATATTTTTGATGCACCTTCAACATATTCTCGACAAATTGAATGTGAATATTTTCACCTTTCAGCGTAGATATTGTTTCAATGCCCTCATTTTTGATATGATCGAGGAACGTTTGTTTGAGCATATCCTGCAATCGATCTGGTATGGGTTTCAGGATGACATACATATTCCGTAGATCTTTTCGTTTCTCTTGTGATACCATTTCTTTGCATTCAGAATAGAGGAAATCAAGATGATCATTTATAAATCGCTCTTCACACTCCTGACCTCTTCAATTACTACACTAGAAGACCTGCTTGGTGTACCTAGATGACATTATTGTTATCGGGAGAACGTTCGAAGGGCATGTGTGAACTTTAGAAGAGGTTGTCTCCGTTTAACGACTGGCAAATCTGAAACTTAGCCCCGAGAAGTGTACCCTTTTGAACAGCTGAAGTAAAATACCTGGGACATATCGTAACAACAGAAGGCCAACACCCAACAACAAGTGCCAACTACGAAGTTTTTCTGGATCTGGCAACCTACTATCGAGGATTCGTCAAAGACTTTGCCAAAATAGCTAAGTGTCTCCATCAGTTAACCGAGAAAAATCGTCCGTATGTCTGGAATGAACAATGCCAGGTAGCCTTTGAGACCTTGAAGGAGAAGCTGTATGAATCACCTGTGCTGGCATATCCAAAACCCGGAAAATGTTTGTAGTCGACACCGATGCGAGCAGCGGCGGTATTGGAGCTGTGCTCTCCCAGCAGATTGATGGTGAAGAAAGAGTCCTCTCGTATTACAATCGAGCTCTCTCAAAAAGTGAGAGGAACTACTGCATGACCAGGAAGGAGCTATTGGCTATAATAGAGGCCATAAACCAGTTCCACAAGCGCCTATATGGCCAGAAATTTGTTCTTTAAATGGACCATGCATCGCTGAGATGGCCACTTAACTTCAAAAACGCTGAGGGACAAGTTGCGTGATAGGTCGAAAGATTGTAGTCATACGGCTACAGGATTGTTCATCGGATGGGTGGAGTTCATGGAAACCCTGACGACCTATCTCGTCATCCATGTCCAGCTAACTGCATGCGCTGCCAACCGATTGAGTAAAAGGAACCAATCGTTGGTCTGCAAGTGATAAAGACTGAATTCAATGTAGGTTGGTCATCGCAGGAGAGTCAAAATACCCAGTTAGCCGATAAAGACATCAGACCATCACTAGTATGGAAGGAGAAAGCTGGGCGGCCTGAGTCGAAGGACGTTTCGGTGCATGGTGCCAACCTGAAAAGTTATTGGGTACTATGAAAGTCCGTCCAGGTGGGGGGTGGCATACTCAAGCGGAAATTGGAAACGGTGGATGGCAGCTTCTATAGGATGCAAATTGGACTTCCCAAAAGCCGAATCCACGATGTGGTGAAGGAGGTGCACGACAGATCCTCGGGAAGCCACGCTGGTGTTAACAAGAACTTAGCGAAAAGGTGGGAAAGGTTCAACTGGCTCAACGCTCGAAGAAGATTGGTGTCACAGATGCACAATTTGCACCTCCGTCACAAATCCAAAGCGACGACTGAGAGGACAAATGCAAACCTATAACGTGGGTGTACCATTTGAAAGGATTGCCGTTGACATCGTAGGACCCTTTCCTGAATCGCTGGTTGTGGCCGATTATTTCAGCAAGTGGCCCGACGTCTACCTCATACCCAACCAGGAAGCAGCTACAGTAGCCAAACAGCTGGTATTTAATTGAGTCAGTACGTACGGCATGCCTTGCGAACTACATTCGGATCAAGGCCGAAACTTTGAGTCACTAGTTTTTGGCGAAATAAGTGAGTTGCTGGGAATACAGAAGAGGACAACAGCGCTGAATCCCAACCCGATGGAATGGTCGAACGTTTCAACGGCACGCTAAATAAACATCTGGCCAAGATAGTTGACGAGAATCAAAGGGGCTGGGGCCGACATATCCTACTGTTTTTGATGGCACACAGAGCTGCCGAACATGCATCGACGGGTCAAGCCCCAGCCAAAGTTATTTTTGGAAAGACTATTCGTCTGCCAGCTGATATTCAGGATTGCTCGAATATTTCAGGTAGCTCTCGTCCGAACATTCACTAATGTACGAGAAATGGATTAAATGACTAGAGACCCTATTTAAAGGCGAGCTGACTGAGCTGAACCGCGAGAGTAAAAAAGCGATAGTAAAACTGCGATATAGTGGAGCGTGAATTAAATGCGGTATTGATAAATAGTGAAGTGATTTTCGTGATACAGACAGTGGTAATATAAAGTTGATAGACAGTAAAAATTATTCTTTGTAAATAAACTCTTTTAACTCAGTCTAAAAGACAATGCGTTTTCACTTTCCGGGAACATTGAAATTATTGGCCGCGAACCATAACATATATATATATATATATATATATATATATATATATATATATATATATATATATAAATATATATATATATATATATGTATATATATATATATATATATATATATATATATATAAATATATATATATATATATATATGTATATATATATCTATATATATATATATATAGATATATATATATATATATATATATATATATATATATATATATACATATATATATATATATATATATATATATATATATATATATATATATATATATACGAGTATATATATATATATATATATATATATATATATATATATATATATATATAAATATATATTTATATATATATATAAATATATATATATATATATATATATATATATATATATATATATATATATATATGTACGAGTATCTATATTTATATATAAATATATATATATATATATATATATATATATATATATATATATATAAATGTATATATATATATATATATATATATATATATATATATATATATATATATATATATATATATATATATATATATATTTATATGAAGTTCTTTACGCAGTAGGTAAATTTCTCTTGAGACATTCACCTGAATTAAGAAAAAACCGACTCCAAAGTAAAAAGGGTGAATTAAATTTTATCGAAGCGGTGCTATATTATTGATATTACATATTGATTTAGTACCACTTCCATAAAATTCATTTCATCGTTTGTAGGGCACTTTGGAGCCAGTTTTCTTAGTTTTCCTTGAAATAAACAAAGATTTTCAAATTAAGCCGTCATTTTTCAAAACTAGATTTAGAGGCCCCCAGATCACGTTCCACTTTATCGAGATAAACTTCGAACTGCATTTTTTTCCAATTTCCTTAAATGAAATTTTAACATGTCACCTTATCTCATTCTTTCCACGACTTCAAAACAACCTGGTATTTAATATTCATGTGCGTTGTTTAAAGTTTTCGTTGGACTCGACCCTTAATATACATAAATTTCCGCGATGACTATCGTTGCAAACGCTTCAAATCAAAATATTTACAAATATAGATACACTCTGGAGAAAACACAAACATGAAACCATAAAATGAATTGATACAAAATAAATTTGATTGAAACACCCACGAATTAAGGACTTAATCAAAATATTTTCACCAATTTGTTCCACATATGTCAATATTCAAGGAATGAGCATGAAATGTATTGCACTCGCGTAAATCATCAAATCCATCGGCGACACCACTTTTTTCACACGGCACAAATATTGCGTGGCTCTTAACCAATGTAAAATATCCACTTAAATTGATGGGGATTCTCATAATAAAAATACAGCATTTCAGTTCTTTTTTCCTGCAAAGAATTAAAAATGGCATACTTCTCTTTGTAATTCACTCGCATTTACTTTCATAAGTTTTTCATTTAAAATTTTTCAATTTTTTCAATGCAAAATTCGTATTTAACGCAGGATATGGCAACTGACAGCTCCACGCCAGCTGATACTTCTGCTTTCAAACAGGGATGTCCACGCGATTTTTATTGATAAAATACTTTTGAAAATATGGCGCAAAGCATGATTTTGTTGACATTTGTTGAAAAAAGTTTAGGTTTATGGATAGATAACGATGCCTTGTACATCAAATAAGAAGTAATAACTTACTATGGCATTTGAACGTGCTAATAAATGGCTTGAATTTGTATTTCAAAATTGATTTCCAAAAAAAATGTACGCTTCCCTTAAAATAGCACCAGCTTTTAAAAATGAATGTGTACGTATCAAAACTGACGTTTGATAGGAAGCCATGTGGCAGTAGGGCTTACTATTACACACATGATCATTAGTAGGGCGACTTTGCTGGCTAACTTACATGGCGACATATGAAGAATTGTTGAGGTGCCAATGGAAATTCGAGGTTTTCTACGGTCTTGAGAGGATTTCTATAGTGAATTCTAGATGACTCACGGAGAACACAGTAACGCTCCTAGTAAAGCAAAAATTATTTCAGTTCTTACACCCGTTTAACTTTTATCGCCTTCCGCTGAGCTATCAGTGAAAGGTGCAAAGCATGTGCTTAATTTGCTCTTCTTGTAAAGTTTAGGAGTTCATTAGACAGTGCAAGGTAAATTTATAGCATGCACGAATGCATTTTGTACTTTTTCATTCGGGAAATAGTATATATTACGCAATATAAGCATTTGCGTATGCCGCAGTTGGCTGACAGCTCACGGAAGCTTGTCCATAGCAAGCCGACTTCAACGCTTTCCATAGGAATTGAAAGTTTGCCGTCTCCACCTCTATGAAAAGTGGTTAGCATGAGTGAGATACACCGAGATGAGACAGAGCAGAGGCTACCGATCAGCGAACGCAGACATTCCGCGGGCACTATTAAACTATCTTATGTAGCACACATTGTAGCCAAGTGGAAGTTGATGTTTTCGAGCCAGGATGATCCTACGACCATCGGTGCCTTTCTAAGAAGGTTCAAAAATATGATTTCGTTGAACCTGGGAGAGAACATGAGATCCGTCACACGCTGCGCCCAAATGTTGTTTATTGGGAAAGCACTCCGTTGGTTTTGGTGGTTTGTGGACATTTTTCCAACATTTAACTAGAAAATTTTGTGGCATACTGGATCGCGGAAATTCACACCAGTCAAGGGTGAGGGCATTTTAAAAAACCACTACGGAGAAGACACCAACTGGCTCAGGAGACAGTAGACGGCTACTACGAAGCTCAATGTTGCCTATTGGAACGTCCATTGAGCCCCATGCCGGAGTCTGAGTGTCTAAGTCTCTTTTGGGAGGGAACCAGGGCCAAAGAGAGCGACCAGAATGACACTCAGTAGCTTAGCTTAGAAACAGCGTGCCTGCTCTGCCCACCCCATCATGTCTCATTCCACTTTTAATAGATAGTGTGTCGGAGATCATCTCTTCACCATCCATGGAGCTTGACGAAGAACACCAAACCGAAATACACGAACTGGCCCTTAAGACACAAATTACCACGTGCTGGAACTGCCTGCAGACGGAACACCGCTTCACGGCATGCGCGGCAGAGGCTAACATCTTTTGTTTCCATTGTGGGAAGCCAGATACTTATGCGCGAAACTGTACCAACTGCAAGAAGCCAAAAAACTTGCAAGCGAGTACCCACGACAGCCTGCAGCACTCGAGATAGACCCAGTAAAGGAACGTTACTCCATACTGGCTACTGACAGTTCCACTACGCCAAGTTCCTTGCCAGAAAATCTTTTAGATACGAGCACACCGATACCTTTGCTGGTCCACGCTGCTGCATTTGACACATCGCTTTTGGAGGGCTCTTCAAAGACATTTTTGAAGCGACCGTCTCAGGTACTGCCTGAAGAACCCCGGTAGCTACGGACTCACGCATTGAAGCCATACCACATTAGACTACAGATGTATCTTGCTTCGGATTTTTGCGGCAGAAGAGGTCACCCGACACCAGCATAAGAATAAGTGGTCAAATCGTCATTAGAGAAGGTTTTGCAGGAGAGTGCGCATCTGTCATTAAACTTTGAACGTATGTAACATCTCAAAGATCTCTGAGAATGACACCAGACCTTACGCATCATTCAAAGAGTTGAGCGAAATCGCTGTTACACTGACTAACATGGATGCAAGTATTGGCTGCCATGCCTCAAGCCTCGGCTCAAAGGTACTCTATCAACACCCTATGGAGGGAAAACCCTAGCACTTTGAAGTCAATACAGTTGATGGCACCAAACATCATATCCAGAGTAGATTGACAACACCCGCGACATTCAGAGGTCAAACTAAGGATATTACCTTCTTCATCATCCCTTCACTGACTCAGAACGTGTACTTTGGCGTCAATTTTGTCTTTCAATTTGATTTGGCACCAGATATGTTCGTGCGTTCACTCTTTAATACTAGATACGTCCATGAGCTCACTTTTTCACCCGACAGAACCGAGTTAACTCCTTACCAACAGCAAAGTCTGGAAGCATCCATCACTGCTTTTCCATCTAACGCTACGCAAGGCCTTAGCCGCACTGCTCTGGTCTCACATGTTATTGACGTTGGCGATAGTAAACCAATAAAGCAAAGACACTATGCCATCTCACCGGCCATGGAAAAGTTAGTGTAAGCAGAGTTGGGGGATATAGAGAAGGCTCAAAGTGCCGGGTCCTCACCGGCAACCTTGGTGGTGAAATCACGTAAAGTCTGTCTTTGTGTAGATGTCCGAGAAGTCAATGCAGTGACCATTAACGACACGTACCCTCTTTTGCTCATCGATGGAATTTTGGGAAGATGGCCGAAAGCAAGCTACATTACAAGCCTTGACTTGAAGGCTGCACTCTCGCGAATTCCACTCGATGAAGGGTCGAGGGATAAAACCACTTTGACAGTACCTAAACGATCAGCATATCAGTTTGTCACAATGCCGTTTGGCTTATGTAACGCTCCACAAACGATGACCCGTCTAATGGAAAAAGTCATTCCACCTGATCTGAAACACTAAATGTTCGTGTACCTGGATGAACTTCTACTTATTACGGAAAAGTTTTACCAACATCCTCTGGTGTTGCAAGAAGTAGCCCTGCCCTATCAGTAAGGCAAGACTCACCATCAATATTCAGAAAAGTAAGTTTCTTAGGACATGTCATCGGACATGGTACCATCAAAACGGATCCGGACAAAACTCGGCTGGTTGATGAGTTTTCTTCACCACTAAGTAGCTACGCACAGCCATGACTTTCAGAAACCCTTCTTCAATCATTGTGACGTAATTGACAAGGAGTTGGGGCCGTGCTGGTGCAATTGACCAAAGCACGAGAAGAAGCAACCATAGCTTTTACTTCCATTAAACTGAGCTCGGCCCAAAAGAGCTTTACCGTATGAATGCTTGGCAGCGGTGATAGTTGTCAAGAAATTCTGAGCGCACATTAAAGGCCACCAGTTCAAAACCATCACAGACCACGCTTCGTTACAATTGCTGATGAACTAAGCAGACCTACACGGACGTCTGGCCCGATCGGCTCTTAAACTGCAGGGTTTCAAGTTTTCCATCAAACATTGAAATGGGACCCAAAACATCGTGACCGATACTCTTTCGTGAATATTTTTAACCAAGGGAGCAGAATTGGCAGTAAATGACGATGATCCGATCGAGATAGACTTGGATAGCCCGCATCTTAATTCAGACAGCTTTGTCCATCAGACGAGTCATTTTGGCCTGTATAATGCTCCGGAAACGATGGTCCGTCTGATGAACAATCATTCGACTTCACCTGAAACACCAAGAATTCGTTTACCTGGATGACCTTCTACTCATCACAGAAGCATTTGACCAACATCTTCTACAGTTGAAAGATGTAGCCCTGCATATCAGTAAAGCGGAACCCACCTTAAATGTCCAGAAAAGCAAGTTTGTTATGAACGAAGTCCGATATCTAGGACATTTCATCAGACATGGTACCATCAAAATGGATCCGGACAAAACTCGGGCGATTGATGAGTTTCCCTCACCAAAGTCCGTTAAGCAGCTACGACGTTTCTCTGGTGTGTGCAGTTGGTGCCAAAGGTTCGTTCAGAATCAGATTTCAGCACCTATGTCGGACATGCTCCAGTAAGATAAGTTCATCTGGTGCGAACCGAAACCCTTCTTCATTCATTGTGACGCAAGTCGAAATGGAGTTGGGCCGTGCTAGTGCAGTCCACCGAAGAGGGAGAACCACAGCTTTTATTTCCAGTAAACTGAACTTGGCCCAAAGAAACTATACCGTATCCGAACAAAAATGTCTGGCAGTGGTAATGGCTGTGAGAAAATTTCGAGCGTACATCAAAGGCCACCAGTTCCAAATCATCGCAAACCACGCTTCGTTACAATGGCTGATCAACAAAGTGACCTTACATGGAGATCTGATCCAATCGGCTCTTAAACTGCAAGGGTTCAAGTTTTCCATCAAACATCGAAATGGGACGCAAAACATCAAGCTCGATACTCTCTAACGAATGTTTTCACCCATGGGAGGAAACTCGGCATTAAATGACGAAAATCCAGTGGAGAAAGACTAAGATAGCCCGCATTTAAATTCAGACAGCTACAACAAGTATAGGCAAGCCATCGTAAGCCAACAAACACAGTTGCCTGATTTGACAGCGATAGATGGCTGGATATATCGACGTAATTGATACACAACCGGTGATCCATTGCAGGATGAAGAGTCTTGAAAACTCTGGGGGCTGGAGGAGATGACTCATAATCTGATCCTCCACGCACACGACTATCCTTTAAGTGCCCACGGTGGCTACGGTGGGACGCTTCAGTCTCTAATACTAGGTGGCCCCAAAATCATTCCTCAATACCAAAGCTCAGTATAATTCAATAGTAGTCGCTGGCATTTAATTCAGGCAATTGTGTCGGGTTCGCGTGAATTTAGCGTGATTTACTCTCCCCAGCATTTATGATTGAACCAAACAAATCTCATCTTCATTGCTACCCACCCACAGCATAAGCGTACCTTCGGTCTTTGTTATCTGCATAGAAAAGCTACTTTTCCTTCGATAAATGGACATTTAAAAGGGTGGCTAATGTGACATAGTTGCATATTGGTAGTTTGTACCGTTATAAAGTAAAATTCAATTTTAGAACTCGAATTCTTCTTTAACACGCTTGCATTGTATTGAATGGAGTTGGTATTCAAATTCTGGTGTAGTCTTATTGCACTTGGTCATGGAACAGCATGTTGAAAAAAAGAACTTTGGATCACTGAACTGTATGTAAGTGGGATATGAGACGAGTTGAAGGTTCGATATGGAATAGTATCGGAGCACGGTGCTTCAATACATTCGTGTGGAGAAATTGCCAAGCAAAGAATTTCCAAGAATGGATGTGATTCTCATAAGCTTTCTATAGCACGTCGTTTGAATGATACTTTAAGTGAGAACGTGACACTAGAACCAAACCATATTGGAGTTGGTATGCACCAACACGATGTTAACGATAAAGCTTTATCGGAAAAGTTAAATGAAGTTGTTACAGAATGTGTTAATTTTGTAGGG
Source organism: Odontomyia ornata (assembly GCA_963969285.1). Classification (NCBI taxonomy): domain Eukaryota; kingdom Metazoa; phylum Arthropoda; class Insecta; order Diptera; family Stratiomyidae; genus Odontomyia; species Odontomyia ornata. Next base: position 31,360,105 of record OZ017743.1, read on the forward strand.
GTTGACATCAACATAGCAAGTTTAAGCATTCTGAGGTACATTGCCGGTTTTACAGCTTCACGAGTAGAAAAAGTAATTGAAAATCGTTCTAAGAATGGTCCATTCAAAACTTAAAAAGATCTTCTGCACGTAAAAACAATAAGTTCGAAGACTTTTACTCAGTGTGCGGGTTTTATTCGCATTGAACCCTTAGGTGTAGGTGAAAAATTGAACACTCTTTCGACTGTACGTGGGTTCATCTGGAAATTTACGATACTGCAAGTGACAAGTGATGTCCATGAAGGCTTTAATCATATAATAACAGAAAAAGCAAAAAAAGGCGTTTGTTTTCGTTTTATTTTTCATATATTCATATTGTCACATGTCCAAGCAATTCTGCCAGCTACTGCCGCAATTGCTGTTGCAACCACAATATTAATAACATCATGATCAATAAACGAATTACTCGAAAGCACAAGAATCGACCAAGTAGATCCATGATCAATACCTGAAAGTGACACCACTGCGGGTATTCAGAATTGCTCAAATTTTCCGGGCAGTTCTCGTCAGAACATTTGCTAATATACGAGGAATGGATTGAATGACTAGAGACCTATATTAAGTTGAGCTGAATGAATGAGAGAAATAGTAAAACCGTGACAGTTAAACCTACGATGAGTGTAGAGCACGAGTTGAAGGCGATATTATTTGATAGTGTAGTAAAGGTATTTCTTGACATATTTAAATACATTTGAAACATAAATCCAAAGGACAAGTAAGAAGCAAATAGTAAAATAGTGATTTTTATTCTCGTGCATCCTTAGTAAAATAAATTCTTTTAACTTAATTTAAAAGACACTGCGTTTTCACTTTCCCGGAATGTTCAAATTATCGGCCACGAACCGTAACCCACGACAGTGGTGTCAGAAGTGAGAATAAAAATGTTAAAAGTGAAAACTATAAACACTTTTAAAGTGCACTACAGTGAAATACACCCTAGAAACTGGGGAGGAAAAACCAAAATAACAAAAATACAGCGAAGCTTACGTCTAAAATTAATGAATTGACCATGTCCGCGTTTAAGGGAAAAGAAGAAACTTCAAAATCAAAGAAACCAGAAAATGCGCTGAAGCAAATGTTGATGCTGGTGCAGCAAGAGCAGCGACAATAGCCATCCGATTGAACTGCAAAACTAAATAGACAATCATTGAAGCTAAATGAACAATAAGCGAAGTTAAATGTACAATCAGCGAAGCGGGACCAACAAGCATTCAAATCAAGGCAGGCATCACACATAAGCTAGAGGAGCAATCAACGAAGCTAGATCAACAGGCAATCGAAATCAAGGCAGAAAAAAAATCTACCGAAATAAAAGCGGGGCTCGGTAGTCTGAGCAAACAAATTAAAGGCGTCGAGGAAAAACCTTACCAGGCCGTAGAGCAGGTCCGCTTGGTCGAAGAGAGAATCAACTATGAGGTGGACAAAATAAAATAGGAATTGGAAGCAGCGAAGGCAGTAGTAGTCACCTCACCAGCCCCGATTATAACCGCAGTGCAAAGCACATCCATAAAAGTGAAAGCACCAATATTCGACGTGCAAAGGTCTGGAGTATCTACAAAATCCAGTTCCATGCCGCCACTTCTACAAACCACTGGAAAGAGCGAGAACGAGCAACTGCATTAATTCTCGCCCTAAGAGACCTAGCTACCGAGTTTTGCAGACCATCTCAGTTGAGTTGCACTCAAAGTTGGCTGCCAAAATGAATACATTTGACATGCGTTAGGAAGACGATCATCTGAAGCAGATTTATTGGTCACAGCTACGGTATCGAATGCAGAAGTCTGGCAAAACCCTACAGCAGCTAGCCCAGGACATTGAGTGACTGGCACTTTTGGCTTGCTTAGCTTATGACCCGAAACATCAATATGACGCAGCAACAGAAGCATTCATCAGTGCATTAAAGGGCCAGGAATTGCAACGGTTAAGGATGCATTGGCTTATAGCCTGAACTTTGAGGCAGCCAAAAATGTAACTTGTACCACTGCCCGGGCTCGCAAGATAGTGACAGACGAGTGCAGGTGTGAGCGCGTGGAAATTGAACGAGAGCCACAAGTAAACGATGCACTAAGATGCTGGAATCACAAAAAGAAGGGGCACCTGCAAAGTAACCACAAAAAGCGAAGAAAACAGAGCATCTATCCAGGATGGAGGAGATCCAACCCGAGTCAGGAGCCCAGAATGGAAGCCCTTCATACTGAGGGGGTCAACTTCGTGGGGCTGGCTAGGAAGAGCGACGTCCCCAGTACCACAATCACCGTGTCAAGACTACATCGTGGAGAAGAAGACTTGTGCGTTCCAGATCAAGTTGACGGAGAGCATTGCACCACAACAATCGACGCTGGTGCAACCCGATCGATTACCTGACCAGACCATGTGAGACACCAACTATTTAACAAGGGCAGAATTTTCTCACTAGGAACAGCTACGGGAGAAACTGCACCTGTCCGTGAAGAGGTCAACCTCCAGATGCAGTTGGTGGACCTTTCGTTCCGACATAATTTTCTGCTCGCGAACACTACGGCTGACTGCACATTAGTTTTGGGCAAACAGGTATTAAAATGGCGGAATGACAAAGTTTTGATGCAGGGTTCAAGCGTCCAAATTAATGTAGAAGTGCGCACAATGATGTACCGAAATCTTCTGAAAGCATTGTATGGGCCAAGCTTGATGGTGATTCTGGAGAGCACCGATCTTATCTGATAGAGCCGACGAAGGTGTCAGCATTGCGCAGTTTGATTGTAAGACGAAGCCTTATAAGATCTATAAAGGACAGATGCTTGAAGGTTAGAGTCCTTAACACCGCTGTCTCAACCACGAGCATCAAAGCGGGAGAAGTCATCGGTACATGCCAGCTTGTTTCCACCATCACCTCTTTGGAAGCTGCTTATGGCCATCATTGAAAAGGAGGCAAGGCACAGACAAAGCCCCGAAATTCACGTCTGCAATATTGAAGCCAACGTAATCAATGGTGCAGCTATTCAAGCAAGCCTCTGATGTGGTCACCAAGTACAGTGACATCTTCTCAACAAGCCCGAATTACCAAGGCTGAACGAGTACGCTAACTCACGTCATAGATACACACGGAGCGAAGCCAATTTGACAAGCACCAAGATGCCTTCCTATAGCCAAACAAGGAGAATGAGCGCACTGATCTCGGGCATAGAAAAACATGGCGTTATTGAACCTTCTGTCAGTCCATGGGCCGCACCAGTAATTCTAGTAAGGAAAAAGGATGGTAGCACTCATATTTGTGTCAACAATAGGTAGCTCAACGACCGCACTAACAAAGAAAGTTATGCGATTCCATTGTGGACACTTTAGCCTACGCAAAATGGTTTTCTACACTCAATCTCAAGAGTAGCTACTGCCAGGTAGAAATCAACAAGATGGACCGAGAGAAGACCGAATTTTCAGTGGAGACCGGACTGTGGCAATTTATGGTGATGCCATTTGGGCTTTGCAATGCTCCAGCCACTTTCGAATGCCTGATGGAATACGTGCTATGAAGACTGACTTAAAAGACTTGCTTGGTGTACCCAGGTGACATCATTATTTTCGGGAGGACGTTCGAGGAGCATGTTCGGAACTTAGCCGAGATGCTCTTTCAATTGCGACTGGCGAATCTGAAACTTAGTCCCGACAAGTGTACCCTTTTCGCAGTTGAAGTAAAATACCTGGGACACGTCGTATCAGCAGAAGGGGTCAAAATAGACCCTGAGAAAATTGAAGCCGTGAAAAGCTGGTCAACACCAAACAACAGGCACCAACTACGAGGTTTTCTGGGTTTTGTGACCTATTATCGAAGATTCGTCACAGACTTTGCCAAAATAGCTAAGTGTCTCCATCAGCTAATTGAGAAAAATCGTCCGTATTCCCGGAATGAACAATGCCGGGCAGCCTTTGAGTCGTTGAAGAAGAAGCTGTATGAATCACCTGTGCTGGCATATCCAAAAGCGGGAAAAAATTTTTGTAGTTGACACTGATACGAGTAACGGAGGGATTGGAGCTTTACTCTCCCAGCAGACCGATAGCGAAGAAAGAGACCTCTCGTGTTTCGAGTTCTCTCAAAAAGTGAAAGGAATACTGCGTGTCCAGGAGTAGTTCCACAAGTACCTATATGGCCCGAAATTTGTACTTCGAACAGATCATGCACCGCTGAGATGGCTGCTGAACTTAAAAAGCGTATGGAGTCATACGACTACGAAATTGTTCATGGGAAGGGTGGAGTTCATGGAAATGCTGACGCCTTATCTCGCTGTCTATGTCCAGCTGACTACAAGAATATCGACAGATTGAGGAAAAGGAGCCGAGCGTTTATCTGCAAATGATAGCTGCCAAATTCGTTGCCGATTGGTCATTGGAGGAGATTTGAAATGCCCAGTTAGCTGATGAAGACATCGGCCAATCGCTCGTAAGGAAGGAGACAGACAGGTGACCTCAGTGGAAGGACGTTTCGATTCATGACGCCACCCTGAAAAGTTATTGGGCACAACGGAACTCCCTGCAAGTGGATGGTGGCGTAGTCAGGCGGAAATGAGAAACGGTGGATGACAGCTCCTATAGGATGAAAACTATACTTCCCAAAGCCAAATCCACGATGTGGTTAAGGAAATGCACGAAACAACCTTGGTGTTAAGAAGACCTTAGCGAAATTACGACGACTAAGAGGGCGAATGCAATCCTATAACGTGAGGGTACTGTTTGAAAGGATTGCTTTTGATATCACAAGATTTTCCTGAATCCGAACAGAAAAATCGATATATATTGGTTGTGGCTGATTATTTTTAAAAAGTGGTCAAAGGTCTACCACATTCCCAACTAGGAAGCAACTACAGTAGCCGAACAGAAAGTGTTAAATTCAGTCAGTACATATGGCGTACCTCGTAAATTACATTCGAATCAAGGCCGAAACTTTGAGTCACTAGCTTCTGGCGAAGTAAACGAGCTGCTGGGAGTTCGGAAAATGAGGACAATATCACAGTATCCCCAATTCAATGGAACGGTTGAACGTTTCAATAGCTTACTCAGTAAACACCTGACCAAGATAGTTGATGAGAACCAAAGGGACTAGGACCGACACATTCCACTATTTTTGATGGCGTACAGAGCTACCGAACATGCATCGATGGGCCAAGCCCCAGCCAAAGCCATTTTCGGAAAGAATATCCATCTGCCGGCTGATATAAAAGTCCCTTGAGAAACCCCTAACGATCTCGGAGTACGCAAGTGAGCTAAGACAGCGGTTGAACCAGATATATCGGACAGTGCGAAATCACCTCGAATCAGCTACTGACCGCATGAAGACCAGGTATGATCTGAAGGCAAATTCTATATGCTTTCAGCCAGATGACGATGTGGTATACAACCCACAACGGCGGAAGGGTGGGCTTCTAAGGTTGCGGCATAATTCGAAGGCACCATACTGAGTTATAAAGCGAATCAATGATGTCATATATCGCAAACATGAACACCGTAAACTCAGAGCCAAAATTAAAATCATGCACGTGGACCATCTTGTCCCATATTACATCCAGGAAGGCTTAACTACAACTGGTGACACATCTTTTCGGGGCGAAAAGAACTGAGGTGGGGGCAACGTTACATGCCCAAACAATTCTGTAAGCTACGGTCACGATTGTTGTTGCAACTATTAATAAGATCATGATCAATAAACGAATGTACTTGAAAGCACAAGAATGGGACAAGTAGCTCCATGATCAATATCTAAAAGTGACGTCACTGCGGGTATTCAAAATTGCTCGAATATTCCAGGCAATTCTTGTCAGAACATTCGCCAATATACGAGGAATGGATTGAATGACTAGACACCCTGTATAAAACTTTTAGAAACAGAAGAAAACGACTTCAAAATGCCCTAAAATGGATGAAATAAATTTTATGGAAGCGGTGCCATATCATATTTCCCCCATTCTTTTGTGAAAGTGCAGATGTATTTATGTTGAAATGGGAAAATTGATTTGGCACCGCTTGCATAAAATTTATTTCATCCTTTTTAGGGCATTTCGAAGTCGGTTTTCTTTTTTTCTAAAAGTTTTTAATTTCACCCTTTTCAGTGGCAATTTTTTTCATTTCAAAGCTTTCAAAACTCAGTTTCTTGAATACATTGTATCATGTACTCGTATATTAAAATAAAATTTTTTACAGCAATGCAAAAACCACTACGAAATCTGCTGCGTTCATAGGAATTGAACTTAATTCTAGTACATTTAGTACATGATCTCATCGACGTCTAGCTACATTTTCGATTTCATAAAAATCCAATATGGATTGTAGCTTAGAGAAATTTTTGAATTTCGAACTTTGCCTAGCCGCCATTATTTATATTCTGACCTGACCCTGAAGTGCTTTTTTATTGTTTAACTTTTTTCGACCTTTGAGCGGCCACCATTTTGTTCCAAATCGTTCCACTTTGGATTTTTTATTGTGAGCTTTATCACGAAATTGAATAAATTCTTGTACTAGTTTTGGTACGATCGAGTGCTATACTATGGTCAGAGCAGAAATATTTCTGAAAATTTGGCGAAAATCGAAGTGAGGTGCCGACCTTCAGGCACAAATTTATTTTATATCCTATCTACGTACAACCAACCACACACACAGACAATTCTCTCTCTCTATATATATATGTACATATATATATATATATATATATATATATATATATATATATATATATATATACATATATATATATATATATATATATATATATATATATATATATATACATAAATATATATGTTTATATGTATATTATACACATATACATATGTATACATCCACACACACCCATATATGTATATATATATATATATATATATATATATATATATATATATATATATATATATATATATATATATATATATATATATATATATATATATATATATATATTGTCACGTGTTTTCGGTTCGCGGCCAATAATTTTAATGCTCCGGCAAAGTGAAAACGCAATGTCTTTCAAATTAAATTAAAAGAGTTTATTTAATTCGTTAAAAATGCACATTAATCAGTTTAACACTTTCAATAATTTTAATTTTCACTATTAAAAATCTAAAATTTGTCCGTAAATTTCTTATCGCAATTGTCTTCTAAATCACTTCACTATTACGAAAATCACTTTTCTATTACTCGAACAATATCGCTTCCCACACATTATTCCAGTTCTTATCGCGGTCTAATGAATGATCCCCTCTTTCATTCAGCTCGCCTTTATATAGTGTCGCGTGTTTTTGGTTCGCGGCCAATTATTTTAATGTTCTGGGAAAGTGAAAACGCAATGTCTTTTAAATTAAATTAAAAGAGTTTATTTGATGAGTCAAAAATGCACAATCACTTCACTAACAATTTCACAACTTTAATTTTCACTATTAAAATTCTACCTTCCACTTGTCCATAGATTTCTATCGCAATTGTCTACTAAAAATCACTTCACACTCAAACAATCAATATCGCCTGTACTTCGCGTATCGCAGTTTTCAGCTCGCCTTTATATAGGGTCTCTAATCATTCACTCAGTTTTCGTAAATTCGTGAATTAGCGGAAACATTTCAGCAGTGAATGTTGGGTTCTCATGGTTTCGAGTAAATTCGTTTTGTTGATGTTCTTCATTGTTGTGAAAACAATTGCGACAGTAGCTTGCAGAATTATTTGTACATGTAACACTGCCCCCACCTCAGTTCTTTTCGCCCCGAAAAGATGTGTCGCCAGATGTAGTCAATTCCCCTTGGATGTAGTATGGGGAAAGACGGTCCAGATTCACGATTTTCATTTTTGCTCTCGGCTTACGGTGTTCCTGTATGCGATATACGACGTCGTTGATTCGCTTTGTAACTCGGTATGGTCCCTCCCAATTATGCTGCAACATTGGAGAAATACCCTTCCGTCGCTGTGGGTTATATAGCCAGACCAAGTTATCTTCCTGGAAGCCAGTAGAATTTGCCTTTAGATCATACCTGGTCTTCATGCGGTCAGTAGCCGATTCGAGGTCTTTTTGCACTGTCCGATGTATCTGGTTCAACCGTTGTCTTAGCTCACTTGCGTACTCCGAGATCGTTTGGGGTTTCTCAGGGGGTGTCCCGAACTTTATATCAGCTGGCAGACGAATAGTCTTTCCAAAAATGACTTTGTCTGGGGCTTGGCCCGTCGATGCATGTTTGGCAGCTCTGTGCGCCATCAAAAATAGTGGGATATGTCGGTCCCAGTCCCTTTGGTTCTCGTCAACCATCTTGGCCAGGTGTTTATTGAGAGTGCCGTTGAAACGTTCGACCATTCCATCGGATTGGGGATGCAGCGGTGTTGTCCTCGTTTTCCCTATTCCGAGCAGCTCGCACATTTCGCCAAAAACTAGTGAATTGAAGTTTCGGCCTTGATCCGAATGTAGTTCGCAAGGCACGCCGTCCCTACTGACCCAATTTAACACTAGCTGTTCGGCTACAGTAGTTGCTTCCTGGTTGGGAATGGGGTTGACCTCGGGCCACTTGCTGAAATAATCGGCTGAAACCAGCGTGTATCGATTTCCCCATTCAGATTCAGGAAAGGGTCCTGCGATGTCAACAGCAATCCTTTCAAAAGGTACCCCCACGTGATAGGTTTGCATTTGTCCTCTCAGTCGTCGTTTTGGGCCTTTGACGGAAGCGCAAATTGTGCATCTGCGACACCAGTCCTCTACGTCTTCTCGAGCGTGGAGCCAGTAGAACGTTTCCCGCAATTTCGCTAAGGTCTTGTTAACACCAAAGTTGCCTCCCGAGGATCCTTCACGCATTACCTTAACCACATCGTGGATTCGGCTTTTGGGTAGTATAGTTTGCATCCTATAGGAGCCGCAATCCGTCGTTTCCCATTTCCGCTTGAGTACGCCACCCTCCACCTGAAGGGAGTTCCATTGTGCTCAATAGCTTTTCAGGGTTGCGCCATGCGTTGAAACGTCCTTCCACCCAGGCCGCCCAGTCGTCTCCTTCCATACGAGCAATGGTCCGATGTCTTCATCAGCTAACTGGGCATTTCGAATCTCCTCCGATGACCAACCTTCATCGAATTCCACCGTTATCAATCGCAGATCAACGGGCGGTTGCTTTCCTCAATCCGTCGGCAATGCTTGCGGTTAGCTGGACATGGGCTATGAGATAGGGCGTCAGCATTTCCATGAACTCCGCCCTTTCGATGAACAATTTCGTAGTCGTATGACTGCAATCTTTTGATCCAGCTCGCAACTTGTCCCTCGGGGTTTTTGAAGTTAAGTAGCCATGTCAGCGATGCATGGTCCGTTCGAAGAACAAATTTCTGGCCATATAGATAATTGTGGAACTGCTGGATGGCCTCTATTATAGCCAAAAGCCCCTTCCTGGTCACGCAGTAGTTCCTCTCACTTTTTGAGAGAACTCGACTGTAATATGAGAGGACTCTTTCTTCGCCATTGATCTGCTGGAAGAGTCCATCTCCAATACCGCCGTCGCTTGCATCGGTGTCAATTACAAACATTTTTCCGGGTTTCAGATACGGCAGCACGGGTGATTCACACAGCTTTTCCTTCAGGGTCTCGAAAGCTGTCTAGCATTGTTCATTCCAGACAAACGGACGATTTTTCTCGGTAAGCTGATGGAGACACTTAGCTTTTCTGCAAAATCTTTGACGAATCTTCGATAATAGGTTGCCAGACCCAGAAAACTTCGTAGTTGGCGCTTGTTGTTTGATGTTGGCCAGCTTTTCACGGCTCCGATTTTCTCAGGGTCTGTTTTGACTCCTTCTGCTGATATGACGTGTCCCAGGTATTTCACTTCAGCTGCGAAAAGGGTACACTTGTCGGGACTAAGTTTCAAATTAGCCAGTCGCAATCGGGAGAAAACCTATTCTAAGTTCCGCACATGCTCCTCGAAGGTTCTCCCGATGACGATGATGTCATCTAGGTACACCAAGCAGGTTTTCTAGGTTAGACCACGTAGCACGTATTCCATCAAGCGTTCGAAAGTGGCTGGAGTATTGTAAAGCCCAAACGGCATCACCACAAATTGCCACCATCCGGTCTCAGCTGAAAATGCGGTGTTCTCTCGGTCCTTCTTGTCGATTTCTACCTGCCATTAGCCAGTCTTGAGATCGAGTGTAGAAAACCATTTTGCGTCGGCCAAAGTATCCATGATGTCATCAATGCGTGGGAGCGGGTAACTATCTTTCTTAGTGACGTCGTTAAGCTGCCTATAGTCGACTCAAAAACGAGTGCTACCATCCTTTTTCTTCACTAGAACTACAGGCACGGCCCATGGACTGACAGAAGGTTCAATAACGGCTTGTTTTTCCATATCCGAGATCAGCGCGCTCACTTCTCCTTGTTTGGCTATAGGGAGACGTCTCGGTGCTTGTCAAATCGGCTTGGCTTCCTGTGTATCTATGACGTGAGTTATCATAGTCGTTCGGCCTTGGTCATCCGGGCTTGTTGAGAAGATGTCATCGTACTTGGTGACCAGATCAGAGGCTCGTTCGAATAGCTGGACTGGCATTTTGGCTTGCTTCAATATGGCAGACGTGGATTCCCGGGCTTTGTCTGTGTCTTGCCTCCTTTTCCAATGATGGTCGTGAGTAGCTTCCAAAGAGGTGATGGTGGAAACAGGCTGGCAGCTGCCGATGACTTCTCCCGCTTTGATGTTTGTAGTTGAGTCTGCGGTGTTAAGGACTCTAACTGGCATATATCCGTTCCTTAAAGATCTTACAAGGCTTCGTCCTACAATCAAACTGCGCAATGCGGACGTCTTCGTTGGCTCTATCAGATAAGATCGGTGGTCTCCAGAATCACCATCAAGCTTGGCCCATACAATGCTTTCGGAAGAATTCGGTACATCAGTGTCAGTACATACTACTACATTCATCTTGGGAATTTGAACGCTGGGATCCTCCATCAATACTTCAACATTCTGCCATTTCAATACACGTTTGCCCAAATCCAACGTGATTCCATGTGGTCGCAGAAAATCCATTCCGAGAATGCAGTCATCCATAATGTTTGCGACCAGAACATTATGTCGGAACACAAGGCCTCCCAACTGTATCTGGAGATTGACCTCTCCATGGACAGGTGCAGTTTCTCCCGTAGCTGTCCGTAGTGAGAAAATTCTGCGCTTGTGAAGTTGTTGCTGTCTAACTAGGTCTGGTCGGATAATCGATCGGGTTGCACCAGTGTCGATTGTTATGGTGCAGTGTTCTCCGTCAACTTGACCCGGAAGGCATAAGTCCGCTTCTCCACGATGTAGTCTTGACACGATGATGGTGGTGCTGGGGACGTCGATCCTCCTAGCCAACCTCTGCCCCACGAAGTTGGCTCTTACATGTTTCCCGACCCCTCTGTTTGAAGGGTTTCCATTCTGGGATCCTGACTTGGTCTGGATCTCCTCCCAGCTGCACACCCTGGTCAATAGCTTGGTTTTCTTCGCTTCTTGCAGTCTCTTTGCAGGTGCCCCTTCTCTCCGCAATTCCAGCATCTAGGCGCACCATTTACATGTGGGTCTCGCTCAATTTCCACGCGCTCACACCTGCACTCGTCTGTAACTACCTCACGGACCCGGGCAGTGGTACGAGTCGCATTTTCCGCTGCCTCAAAGTTCAGACTGTAAGCCAATGCGTCCTTATCCGTTCGATTTTGGGCTTAACGCACGGCTTGTTGCAATTCCGGGTCCTTTAGTGCGCTGATGAATGCTTCTGTCGCTGCATCATCTCGATGTTCTGGGTCGTAGGCAGGGAAAGCCAAAAGTGCTAGTCGCTCAATGTCTTGGGCTAGCTGCTGTAGGGTTTCACCAGACTTCTGCACCCGATGCCTTAGTTGTGACCGATAAATCTGCTTCAGATGATCATCTCCATAACGCATGTCGAGCGCATTCATTTTAGCATTCGAGTTTGAGTGCAATTCAATGGGGATCGTCTGCAACAGCTCGGCAGCTGGGCCTCCTAGAGCAAGAATCAATGCGGTTGCTCGTTTCTGCTCATTCTAGTGATTTATGCAAGCGGCTGCTTCAAACTGGGTTTTGTAAATAGTCCAGACCGTTTGCCCATCGAATATTTGTGCTTGCACATTTCTGGATGAGCTTCGCACTGCGGATATAAGTAGGGCTGGTGAGGCGGTTACAACTGCCTTCGCTGCTTCAAAGTCCTTTTACACTTTTTCCATCTCATGGTTGATTCTCTCCTCGACCTGGCTGATCTCAAGGTTGATTCTCTCCTCGACCTGGTATACCTTTTCCTCGACGCATTTAATTTGGCTGTTGTGACTATTGAGCTCCGCTCAGTAGTCTCAATAGCTCAGACTGTTTTTCCAGCTTCTGTGTGTATTCTGCCTTGATTTTGAACGCTTGTTGGTCTAGCTTCGCTGATTGTTCATTTAGCTTCACAACTAAACTGGATGTCTGTTCATTTAGCTGTGCTGATTGTTCATTTAGCTTCGCTGATTGTTCATTTAACTTCGTAGTGAAATTGGATGACTGTTGTCGCTGCTCTTGCTGCATCAGCATTAACATTTGCATCAGCGCATTTTCTGGTTCCTTTGGTTTTAGTGTTTCTGCTTCACCACCTTTTGCGCCTTTTTCTGCATCTGAGGGCTCACCCGAATCCAGATACGCGCCTTTCGATTCAATTGCGTCACGCAAGTGTGCAATCAGTATGGCCTTTGTACCTTGCGTAGCCAGGTTTCGCTGTTCCAACTCTTCCTTAAGCTCCGACATGGTCAGTTCATTAATTTTTAAGTTTAGGCTGCGTGGCATTTTTAATGTTTCTTAAAATTTTACTATTGTGCACTATAAAAATGTTCAAATTTTCACTTTCAAAATTTTAATCTCACTTCTCGACACCACTGTCGCGTGTTTTTGGTTCGCGGCCAATAATTTTAATGTTCCGGGAAAGTGAAAACGCAATGTCTTTTAAATTAAATTAAAAGAGTTTATTTGATTCGTCAAAAATGCACAATCACTTCACTAACAATTTCACAACTTTAATTTTCACTATTGAAATTCTACCTTCCACTTGTCCATAAATTTCTATCGCAATTGTCTACCTAAAATCACTTCACACTCAAACAATCAATCTCGCCTGTACTTCTCGTATCGCAGTTTTCTATCGCGGTTGTAATGAATGATCTCGCCTTCATATAGGATCTCTAATCATTCAACTCAGTTCTCGTACATTGGTGAATTAGCGGGAACATTCCAGCAGTGAATGAATGGAGCGGTGACTCACTTTCAGATGTTGTTCATGCTTGTTTGGTTCTCGTGGTTTCGAGTAAATTCGTTTTGTTGATGTTTCTTCATTGTTGTGAAAACAATTGCGACAGTATCTCGCAGAATTATTTATACATGTAACAATAGGGTCTCTCATCATTCAACTCAGTTCTCGTACATTCGTGAATTAGTGGGAACATTCCAGCAGTGAATGAATGGAGCAGTGACTCACTTTCAGATGTTGATAATGCTTGTTGGGTTCTCGTGGTTTCGAGTAAATTCATTTGTTGATGTTTTTAATTGTTGTGAAAACAATTGCGACAGAAGCTTGCAGAATTACCTCAGTTCTTTTCGCCCCGAAAAGATACGTCACTATTTGTAGTCAATTCTCCCTGGGTGTAATACGGGGCAAGACGGTCCAGATGCACGATTTTCATTTTGGCTCTCGGCTTACGATGTTCCTGTATTCGGTATACGACGTCGTTGATTCGCTTTGTAACTCGGTATGGTCCCTCCCAATTATGTTGCAACTTTGGAGACCTAGCCTTTCGCCGTTGCGGGTTATATAGCCACACCAAGTCATCTTGCTGCAAGCCAGTAGAATTAGCCTTTAGATCATACCTCGTCTTCGTGCGCTCAGTAGCCGATTCGAGGTGTTTTTGCACCGTCCGATGTATCTGGTTCAACCGTTATCTTAGCTCACTTGCGTACTCCAAGATGGTTTGGGGTTTCTCGGGGGATGTTCCGAACTTTATATCAGCTGGCAGATGAATAGTCTTTCCAAAAATGACTTTGGCTGGGGCTTGACTCTTCGATGCATGTTCGGCAGCTCTGTACGCCATCAAAAATAGTGGGATGTGTCGGTCCCAGCCCCTTTGGTTCTCGTCAACCATCTTGGCCAGGTGTTTATTCAGAGTGCCATTGAAACGTTCGACCATTCCATCGGATTGGGGATGCAGTGGTGTTGTCCTCGTTTTCCGTATTTCCAGCAGCTCACACATTTCGCTAGAAGCTAATGATTCAAAGTTTCGACCTTGATCTGAATGTAGTTCACAAGGTACGCCATACCTACTGACCCAATTTAACACTACCTGTTCGGCTACAGTAGTTGCTTCCTGGTTGGGAATGGGGTGGACCTCAGGCCACTTGCTGAAATAATCGGCCACAACCAGCGTGTATCGATTTCCCCATTCGGATTCAGATAAGGGTCCAGCGATGTCAACAGCAATCCTTTCAAATGGTACATCCGCGTTGTAGGTTTGCATTTGTCCTCTCAGTCGTCGCTTTGGACCTTTGACGGAAGCGCAAATTGTGCATCTGCGACACGAGTCCTCTACGCCTTCTCGAGAGTGGAGCCAGTAGAATCTTTCCCGCAATTTCGCTAAGGTCTTGTTAACACCATGGTGGCCTCCCGAGGATCCTTCATGCATTTCCTTAACCACATCGTGGATTCGGCTTTTGGGTCGTAAAGTTTGCATCCTATAAGAGCTGCCATCCGCCGTTTCCCATTTCCGCTTGAGTACGCCACCCTCCACCTGAAGGGAGTTTCATTGTGCTCAATAGCTTTTCAGGGTTGCGCCATGCATTGAAACGTCCTTCCACTCAGGTCGCCCAGTCGTCTCCTTCCATACAAGCAATGGTTCGATGTCTTCATCGGCTAACTGGGCGTTTCGAATCTCCTCCGATGACCAACCTTCAACGAATTCGGTCGTTACCAACCGCAGATCAACGGTCGGCTGCGTTTCCTTAACCCGTCGGCAATGCTTGCAGTTAGCTGGACATGGATGACGAGATAGGGTGTCAGCATTGGCATGAACTCTGTCCTTGTGAAGTAGTTGGGGCCTCACTAGGTCTGGTCGTATCGTTGATCGGGTTGCATCAGTGTCGTTTGTTATGGTGCAATGTTCTTCATCAACTTGACCAGGAAGGCATCCGTCTGCTTCTCCACGATGTTGCCTTGACACGGTGATGGGTGTGCTGGGGATGTCGATCCTCTTAGCCGACGTCTGTCGCATGAAATTGGCCCTTTCAGTTTGATGGGGTTCTATTCTAGCCTCCTGACATGGTCTGGATCTCCACTATTCCAGACAATAGCTCCGTTTTCTTCACTTCTTGCAGTCATTTTGCAGGTGCCCCTTCACACCGCAATCCCATTTACTTGTGGTTCTTGCTCATTTTCCACGCGCTCACACCTGAACTCTTCTGCAACTACCTTGCGAACCCGGGCAGTGGTACGAGTCATATTTTTCACTGCCTCAAAGTTCAGGCTATAAGCCAATGCATCCTTGACCGTTTGGTTTTGAGCTAAACGCACAGCTTGTTGCAATTCGTGGTCTTCTAGGGCGCTGATGAATGCTTCTGTTGCTGCGTCATCTCGATGTTCTCGGTCGTACGCTGGGTAAGTCAAAAGTGCCAGGCGCTCAATGTTTTGGGCTAGCTGCTGTAAGGTTTCGCCAGACTTCTGCATCTGATTCCGTAGCTGCGACCGATAAATTTGCTTCAGATGGGCACCTCCAAAACGCATGTCGAGCGCATTCAATATAGCAGCCGGGTTTGAGTGTAAATCAACGGGGCTCGTCTGCAAAAGCTCGGCAGCTGGGCCTTTTAGAGCAAGATTTAATGCAGTTGCTCTTTCCTGCTCATTCCACTGATTTATCCTAGCGGCTGCTTCAAATTGGGTCTTGTAAATACTCCAGACCGTTTGCCCATCGAATATTGGTGCTTGCCCATTTCTGGATGTGCTTTGCGCTGCGGTTACAAGCGGGACTGGTGGGGTGGTTACTACTGCCTTTGCTGCTTCTAGTTCCTTTTTCACTTTTTCCATCTCATGGTTCATTCTCTCTTCGACCTGGCTGACCTTTTCCTCGACCTGGTAAACCTTTTCCTCGACCTGGTCAACATTTTTCCTCGACGCCTTTTATTTGTTTGTTCAGACTGCTGAGCTCCGCTTTTATTTCGGTGGACTGTTTTTGAAAATCTGCCTTGATTCCGATCGCTTTTTGATCCAGCTCCGCTGATTGTTCATTAAGCTTCGTAGTTAAATTGGACGACTGTTCATTGAGCTTCGCAGTTAAATTGGACGACTGATCATTGAGCTTCGCATTTAAATTGGATGACTGTTGTCGTTG
>OZ017743.1:31378988-31456488 GCA_963969285.1 Odontomyia ornata
ATATATATATATATATATATATATATATATTTATATATATATATATATATATATATATATATATATATATATATTTATATGTATATATATATATATATATATATATATATATATATATCTATATATAGGTATATATATATATATATATATATATATATATATATATATATATATATATATATATATATATATACTAAAGACGGGCGAGAATCGCAACGTAAAACGAGATACGTTTCCTTCTATAATATTACCCGCGAATTTCCAAAGGGGGAAAATGTAACCGACGGATTCCCTGTTTCCCCCGTATGGTCGCCGCTTATTGCGGCTACTCCGGCGGAGGCTCCACCGTCCCCAATCTAGCTCACCCGAAGACGGGCGTGGGCGCCACTCGTCCGTTTTCCGGGCCTCCCAAGGGGTCGTCCGAACGAGAAGACGACCGCCGGAGCAAAAACTTTCACTTGGCACTGAAAAACCGAGAAAACACACATGCGCTAACCTCACCAAACACTACCGTTAAATCTCCCAGGTCTTTTGCCTGGGCACCGCTCCCGGGAAAAGATTTCCCGAGCCGCACTCCTCACAAACTGGAAAAACCTTAACCATTTGATATAAAGAAAGATCGAATATTCAAATCCACTTTAAGTTTATTTATCAAAGCAAACACTTCAATATCTTAATGTTAAAAGGAAGCCACTTACTTTGATCTACTAACATAAAAAGGGGCCCCTCGATTACGTTGACTCGCGCTTTCCACAGCCGTCCCGTCGAAGTTTGTACCGCACTCACTGCCGACGTTGATTACTTTCTTTTTGCCGCTCCACCGTTGCTCGCACATCCAAAAAACTGCCCGCTCCAAAGAAAAGAAGGAAAAGAGACCGCCCGCGCCAATCTTCTCGGCTTA
Organism: Odontomyia ornata; assembly: GCA_963969285.1. Classification (NCBI taxonomy): domain Eukaryota; kingdom Metazoa; phylum Arthropoda; class Insecta; order Diptera; family Stratiomyidae; genus Odontomyia; species Odontomyia ornata. Next base: position 31,379,890 of record OZ017743.1, read on the forward strand.
AATATTCCGACTGAATCCCGTTTTTTTCTTTTTCCTTCTATCCACCGGGAAAAACTCGTTTTGAGTGACTTTGCACGAGTAACTCCCCTCGCTTGTTTCCACTCAAACAACACACTACCCGTAGCGATACTATTGGGAATCGCACGTACTATCGCCGAATGCATTGATTCCATCTCCATTGTCTGGTATTGATGATTCGTCGTTTACTTGTCTGCTGTGTCGTCTTCGGCGACTCATGATGCTCCGATGATGACGATCATTTGAATCGTTGGTTGGTTTCGTTTCACATGATCCTTTGGATGTTTAATTTTTCGCAAATACTCCCCGCAGTTTATTCAGCCATAGAGTCTTATTATGAAAATTTCAATGTCGCGTGAACGATGAAACAACCATCTTTAGCCGCAAATGAAGACTCTCCTGGCTGGAAGGTGGGATTGATGTTCGCTTAACCTTCCCCATTGCTCAGCAATCTTTCCCTTCCCCATTGCTCAGCAATCTTTCGCAACTATCATTGGGGTTCAAAAGTAGCTTCCCATGTCTAAGCATTGTGGGCATTATCGACTGGTTTAACGCCGACGGTGCACTTGCGCCTATTAGGCTCGGTAGGTACTATACGATGCGTCTTTAGGTTTTTGGATATTTCATAATATCTGCCACAGTCGCTGTCCTCATACTTGAGTGCGCAAACATTGCATTGGAATGGGGCGAGATTTGAGTACGAAGCCTTATGTCGATGCAATTGCGTTGCATGCTCTGCCGCATATGTTGAATGGATGACGACTGTTTTCGAGCTCGCGCTGGTGCTTGGTGCCTACGCCGCTTGCTGCTGGTTGCATTGTCCGTAATTGTGGCGTGTGGAATGGAAGCGACCTAGCTACATGAGTTTAATGTACATTAAGTTACAAAGCAAAATTACTATGTGGCTTCCTGCTTGTAATTAAAACAATTATTAAGTTTTAAAATTATTGTGTGGCTTCAGTTGTAATTAAAGCAATTATCAAGCTTAAAATTATTGTGTGGCTTCTGTTTGTAAGTAAAATAATAATTCTTTCGTGAATGGAAATTAAAATTACTTGTTGCAAGTTACAACATCGGACTACTAGAAACACAATTAGTAAAGTGCGGCTCGGTATTGCGTAGGTTAAACTCTTACGTAATCGCGTATGGTAGTGTTCGGGTGAGCGGCGCTACGGAGTTTCAATGTTCACCCGTAACATTTCCCCCCTTGCTTCTAGTGAATTTCCCTGAAATTCACTTCATTCCTACGGCTGAGAATAACCGCCCTGACTATCACAGTCCTACAACGACGGAAATCCAGAAACGATACCTGTTCCTTTACTAACTCGTCAATACATAGCGACCGCCTAACGCTCGAGATTACTAGTTCCATTTCCTTACTACCAACACCTTCAGACAAACCTTGAGCCTAACCATCCTTAGTGAGTTTTAAGTCTAAAAAACACCACTGTTACCCTTTATTTCAAACGCCAACTTGTACGGAACAACTATTCCAAAGAGCTATAGACCTATTCTGACTACTACTTATCCCTAGGTTTAGAACTATGTTGCTTAATCAGAGACCCACCACCGCTAAACTTACTCAACTCTTACTTAAAATAATTCCTATGCCCTATGCTATCTTCTATACCATACCATCTTAGTCTACGTAAAATCATGTACCCACCACCCAATAATTTTTTTTTTTTTTTGGTATTAATTCATATTATTATATATAAAAATTTTCTTTTCCTTATGTCTACTCTCAACTCTTGAACACAAATATTAACTCTAATTGGTAAAACCCAATATATCTTCACCCGATCCTACATCAATACTCCACTCCCTTTCGTGAACGGGCGTCTCCTAGATTGATTGAACCTAACTCGCTGATAGGTAATCAAATGAAGAAAAGGTATCCATTTACATTTTAATTCAATGTTTGTGCCGTCCTAAGCCTCCCCTACAACTTATTGCACATAGAATTTAAGATCTTTCGCACGCCAAGTGCCTGCGTTTTTGCCGTCCATATCCAGCAACCTGAACCGAGACGAGGACTCGCGTTTCTCCACCTTAAAAGGTCCCAGGTATTCCGGAGCCAACTTAGCAGAATAGTATTGAGCCGCGTCTGACAGGGCGAAATTCCGCCTCCACACAAGGTCGTTGGGTTGAAATGGAGGATGTCTCCTCCGCAGGTTATACCGCTGATTACCTTTCTCCGCTGCCTCCTTCAAGCGCCTCATTACCTCCTCTCTCACTTCTCGGAGCTTCTCCGCCCGTTCTCGCGGATTGCTCAGGATATCCCCATCCTCAGGCGGTCTCGGTCCCTTTCGTGTAACCGCCATCTCCCGACCGAAATTGATGAAATAGGGCGTGTCGCCCATTGCCTCATGTGTGTAGGTGCGCAAGGCGGAACCAATTTGTGAGAGCCGATCGTCCCATTTTCGGTGGTTATTTCCTACGTACGCTCTCAGCATTCGTTTGATCGTTTGATTGATCCGTTCCGCTGGGTTTGCTTGCGGATGGTAAAATGGCGTGAACTGGATACTGCCCCCATACCCGGTCACCAAGCTATGCAGTTCCTTTGACTTAAATTGGACGCCATTGTCACACACCACCACTGCCGGCACCCCAAAAAGCATAAACACTCTTTCCTCTAGAAGCCTAGCTACCTCGACCGCAGTCGCCTTCCTCAGGGGGAAGATAAGAGGCATCTTGGTGAAGTAATCGACCACCGTCAAAATATAGGTGTTGCCTCGAGTAGAACGCGGCAGCGGTCCAACCAAATCCACACAAATAATTTCCCACGGTTCTTTGGCTTGACCAGCCCGAGAGGTCATAGGCCCATACGGGGGTTTCCTCTCTACCTTCGTAGCCTGGCAAGTTTTGCACTTTGTCACGTACCGCCGAACATCTGCTTCCATTTTGGGCCAATAGAATCGTTGGGCTATGCGATCGTGGGTTCTGCTAATACCCATATGCCCTGCCATTGCGTCGTCATGGCATTCTAAGAGGATCGATTGCCGTGCGCCCTTGGGGACCACTTGTTTCCAGGAACTGCCACTCAACTCTGGATGCCGTCCGGGTATGTTCCGCCATAAGGTTTCCCCTTCAATCCGCCAGTCCGGAAACTTCGCTGGGTTTTTAAGAATCCTGGAACGCATGCCATCAAACCACCTGTCTCCACTGTCAGCTTCTACCACCGCAGTCACCTCTGGAAATGCCCGAGATAGCGCATCTGGAACTAGATGCTCCTTGCCTTTACGGTGCACGACTTCATAGTCGAACTGTTGCAGCCTTACTGCCCAACGAGCCAGTCGCCCATTCGGCTCCCGCAAATTATTAAGCCATACCAGAGAGTGGTGGTCGGTAATCACCGTAAAGTGTGACCCTTCTAGGTAGGGTCTCAGTTTTTCCACTGCCCACAACACCGCTAAGCACTCCCTCTCAGTGGTGGAATAATTCCTCTCCGTCTTTGAAAGACCCCGACTAAGGTAACATACCACCTTCTCCCCCTCGGGGTGGCTCTGGCTTAGCACTGCTCCCAACCCATGATCGGAAGCATCCGTCTGGACGTTAAAAGGTAAGGTGAAAGCTGGGCACGTGAGAATCGGCGCTGATGAAAGCATCGCCTTGCAACGCCTGAAGGCCAACTCACACTGATCCGTCCATACAAACTTTTTATTTTTGCGCAGTAAGTTGGTGAGGGGTGCTGTGAGCGTAGCGTGATCTGGAATGAAACGCCGGTACCACGACACCATTCCCAGGAATTGTCACACTTTCTTCACACTAGTTGGTTGGGGAATACGCAGTATACACTCCACCTTTTCTGGGTCGACGTGCAGTCCACTTTCGTCTACCACGTATCCAAGGTACTTCAGCTGTGGCCGGCAAAACTCACACTTCTCGCGTGATACTCGTAGACCCGCCTCTCGAAGACGTGTTAGTACTACCCGAAGGATTTCCAAATGCTTCTCAAAATCCCCGGTGACTACTATAGCATCGTCTAGGTATACGAAGACGTATGGCTCGAGTTCCGGCCCCAAAACCCTATCTACAAAGCGTTGCCACGTTGCAGGAGCGTTATGTAAGCCAAAAGGCATCCGATTAAAATGGAATAATCCACGTCCAGGTACCGTGAAGGCGGTGTAAGGCTTGGATTCCTTCGCCATTGGAATTTGCCAATAGGCGGACTTAATGTCTAGGGAGGAGAGATATCGGGCTGTGCGCAGTTTGTCTAGAGTGGAGGAGATAAATGGGAGTGGATAGGCGTCCCGCTGGGATACGCTGTTTAGCTTCCGGAAGTCCACACAAAACCGAAACTTCCCATCCTTCTTCTTTACCAAGAGGATGGGTGATGACCATGGACTCCCGGAAGGTTCTACCACTCCCAGGCGCAACATTTCATCCAGCTCTTTGTTGATGTGTGCCTGCACCGCTGGAGACACGGGGTAGTACCGCTGTTTAATGGGTTCAGCCGATGTCGTAATCACATGCTCCACCCCTCTAGCACACCCTAGGCCATCTCCCATCAACACGAACTCCTCCGCTATCAGTAATTCCAAACGAGTCTCATCCTGTGGAGTCAACATTGTTCTCCGTTGAAGTGCCTCACAGGCGGCTACCGCCGCGAACTCCCAAGCTTCCCTGCTGAGATCTAGAATGATCCGAAATGAACGCAGGAAGTCCACCCCCAGGATAAGTCCGTGTGGAACCGCAGGCACTACCAAAATTCCCATCCACCGCGTTACACCCTTCACCGTCACTGGTACCCAGGCTACACCCTCCGTTGGGACACATCCACTATCCGCCAACTTAATTGCTGGTTGTCTCGCCTCCTGAAGCTCCAACCCCTGCGTGCGCAGCAATTCCCAACCGGGTTTTCCGAGGATGGTATGCGTTGCTCCGGAGTCCAGTAATCCCACTATAGCTTGCCCAAACACTTCCACCTCCATATGTGGACGATTATCCGCTACCGTTTCCTCCAGCGCAAAATTCACCCTTGTCTCCTGTGCGACTAACTTATTTGGATCGCTCGTACCCCCTACGTCGCCTAGTGAGTACGGTTCCCGTTTCCCGAGGGTCCCGAATTCGGTGCTTGGCTTGATTGGCTACGTCTCACATGATCCTTTGGAACATTGGACAGCCTCCGTGTACACGTTGGACAGGTCGCTTTCCGTGTTCCAATTCTCCCACAACCGAAACATCTTTGAGGCTCACTGCAAGTCCTGGAGGTGTGTCCTTCACCTTTACAGTTCCAGCAGCGGATACCCCTATGCCCATCCTGCAATGCGGCAACCATACCTCCCTCTGTCGCCACACAATAAGCCAGATCTGGTTCCAATAACCGATGCGTCCGGGGATTCGGTGGAGGAACAAAGGACTCCACCGTTGCTCTTGTGGTCTCCAATGTTCTACCTAGTTGTACCAGGTCCACTATTGAGGAGATCGGCACCAGACTGAGCTGAGTCTGGTAGAAGGGTGCAATATTCCGCCTTATCCAGCGCAGCTTCTCCTGTTCCGTGCACGGTACCGTAAGTCGACGAAAAAGGCCTTCCATCGCCGCCACGTACACCCCAATGGACTCATCCTTTCCCTGTGTCCGGTGCCGAATTTCCTCAAAAAGCCTGTCGTCATAGTCCGGTGGTAAGAACTCTGCCCGCAACTCCTTCTTTACATCATCCCAATCTTTGCATCTATGTTTTATCGCTCGGAACCATGTCAATGCCTTCCCTTCGAACAAGACCACAGCTGACCTAAATAGATGGGATTTGGGTACCCCCTTCGCCTCTCGCCACTCTTCTACCCTTACCAGGAAAGAACTCACCGAATTCGAATCCCCCGTAAAACGAATACCCCACTTACTCACATCTTGATGTTTCCCCAAGGGCTCCTCGACTCGGGGGGTAGAGCATATCGGTCCCATAGCACTTCCCAAAGCTTCTCCTGATATCACACAATCTCCCACAGTTGGTTCGATCACCTCTGCCTCATCCTCATCTCCTTCAGCCTTAAGCATTAATTCGCCCATAGCCATTCTCAGGGCGGACCTCAACTTGCTCACCTCCTTCACTAAATCCACTTCATCTGTAGGTACCTTACCCAAACGTCGGAGACCATAATCCACCTTCGACGTGATCTTTAAGAAATCCCCACTGTCCGTTCCACCTTCAAAATCTCTTAACAGATTCCTAATTTCCTCCACTTTCTCTTTCACGGCATCCACATACTCTTTGGCCGTAAAAGGGTACGCATCTGTCTCAACCATCGAGCAGTCCAACGCTCGCTCCGCCCTGAGTGCTATCCGCAACGCCTTCCTCATTTCATCCACCGTGCCTAATGCCTGCTCCCGAATCCTCAGCTCATAAGTTAACTCATCCTTACTCAGCCTATCGACGAGGATCTTCCCTTTCAACGCCATTTCCCTTTGCTGAAATCGAACGAGTCTAATAAATGCTTAAAACTTGTTACACAACCACTTAATTCTAAATGAAAAAACTCTGGATTTCTTATAAATTCAATCTAGATTTATATGATCACAAATTACAATTTCCACCGTTATATATAAACCTCCACCAACCACGATAAAACACACTCCCGCAAAATCAGTCACCACACTTCACTTTCGCAAGTTACGCGCCGCACCGAACAAACCGTCTCCACTCGCACTTTACGTGTATTCACTTATTTCACTTCACTACTCCACTTACTTTACAAAGCCCCACGTTGGGCGCCAAATATTACCCGCGAATTTCCAAAGGGGGAAAATGTAACCGACGGATTCCCTGTTTCCCCCGTATGGTCGCCGCTTATTGCGGCTACTCCGGCGGAGGCTCCACCGTCCCCAATCTAGCTCACCCGAAGACGGGCGTGGGCGCCACTCGTCCGTTTTCCAGGCCTCCCAAGGGGTCGTCCGAACGAGAAGACGACCGCCGGAGCAAAAACTTTCACTTGGCACTGAAAAACCGAGAAAACACACATGCGCTAACCCCACCAAACACTACCGTTAAATCTCCCAGGTCTTTTGCCTGGGCACCGCTCCCGGGAAAAGATTTCCCGAGCCGCACTCCTCACAATTTGGAAAAACCTTAACCATTTGATATAAAGAAAGATCGAATATTCAAATCCACTTTAAGTTTATTTATCAAAGCAAACACTTCAATATCTTAATGTTAAAAGGAAGCCACTTACTTTGATCTACTAACATAAAAAGGGGCCCCTCGATTACGTTGACTCGCGCTTTCCACAGCCGTCCCGTCGAAGTTTGTACCGCACTCACTGCCGACGTTGATTACTTTCTTTTTGCCACTCCACCGTTGCTCGCACATCCAAAAAACTGCCCGCTCCAAAGAAAAGAAGGAAAAGAGACCGCCCGCGCCAATCTTCTCGGCTTAAATATTCCGACTGAATCCCGTTTTTTTCTTTTTCCTTCTATCCACCGGGAAAAACTCGTTTTGAGTGACTTTGCACGAGTAACTCCCCTCGCTTGTTTCCACTCAAACAACACACTACCCGTAGCGATACTATTGGGAATCGCACGTACTATCGCCGAATGCATTGATTCCATCTCCATTGTCTGGTATTGATGATTCGTCGTTTACTTGTCTGCTGTGTCGTCTTCGGCGACTCATGATGCTCCGATGATGACGATCATTTGAATCGTTGGTTGGTTTCGTTTCACATGATCCTTTGGATGTTTAATCTTTCGCAAATACTCCCCGCAGTTTATTCAGCCATAGAGTCTTATTATGAAAATTTCAATGTCGCGTGAACGATGAAACAACCATCTTTAGCCGCAAATGAAGACTCTCCTGGCCGGAAGGTGGGATTGATGTTCGCTTAACCTTCCCCATTGCTCAGCAATCTTTCGCAACTATCATTGGGGTTCAAAAGTAGCTTCCCATGTCTAAGCATTGTGGGCATTATCGACTGGTTTAACGCCGACGGTGCACTTGCGCCTATTAGGCTCGGTAGGTACTATACGATGCGTCTTTAGGTTTTTGGATATTTCATAATATCTGCCACAGTCGCTGTCCTCATACTTGAGTGCGCAAACATTGCATTGGAATGGGGCGAGATTTGAGTACGAAGCCTTATGTCGATGCAATTGCGTTGCATGCTCTGCCGCATATGTTGAATGGATGACGACTGTTTCCGCTCCGTGTGTATTTCGCATTTCGTTTTCGAGCTCGTGCTGGTGCTTGGTGCCTACGCCGCTTGCTGCTGGTTGCGTTGTCCGTAATTGTGGCGTGCGGAACGGAAGCGACCTAGCTACATGAGTTTAATGTACATTAAGTTACAAAGCAAAATTACTATGTGGCTTCCTGCTTGTAATTAAAACAATTATTAAGTTTTAAAATTATTGTGTGGCTTCAGTTGTAATTAAAGCAATTATCAAGCTTAAAATTATTGTGTGGCTTCTGTTTGTAAGTAAAATAATAATTCTTTCGTGAATGGAAATTAAAATTACTTGTTGCAAGTTACAACATCGGACTACTAGAAACACAATTAGTAAAGTGCGGCTCGGTATTGCGTAGGTTAAACTCTTACGTAATCGCGTATGGTAGTGTTCGGGTGAGCGGCGCTACGGAGTTTCAATGTTCACGCGTAACAATAACTGATCATAATTTTACAGATGAAGATGAAAATGCATAGCCATGTTTGTATTGAACTATAGGGTATAATTATCTTGAAACTTTCATGAAAATTATGTGTCATAGTTAACTGAAAACGTAAGCGATGGGTATCGAATAAAAGTGCACGAGTGATACGGTTAAGAAGGATATGTTTAAGTAAATTTCTTCAGATTGATTCCGGAGCAAACTTTATGTTTACATATATAAATATACATATATGGATATGTATATATATATAGTTATATATATATATATATATATATATATATATATATATATATATATATATATATATATATATATATATATATATTTATATATATATATATATATATATAAATATATATATATATATATATATAAATTTATAGATATATATATATATATATACATTTATATATATATATATATATATATATATATATATATATATATATATATATATATATAATATATATATATATATATATATATATATATATATATATATATATATATATATATATATATATATATATATATATATATATATATATATATATATATAAATATACGTGATGAATTGATAACCCTCTTTCCTTTAGAAGTCGGGTAATAAAGCTGAACTGAATGAATAAGAAGAATAGTTTAACCGCGATAGTAAAAACTGGGATAAGCGTAGATCACGAGTTGAAGGCGATATTGGTTGATAGAGTAGTAAAGATTTTTCGTGATATATTTGAAGACATTGCAAACATAAATTAATAGGGCAAGTGAAAGGCAAGCTAAAGTTTGATTTGTAAAAAAGTGGAGTTAATTCTTGTACAATCTTAGTAAAATAAACTCTTTTTTTTAACTCAAAAGAGAGCGCGTTTTCACTTCCCCGGAACGTTAAAATTATCGGCCACAAACCAGAACACGTGACAATATTCAATCATATATTGGTTAATGACAATTTAAGAATATTTCGTTGAAACAAAAATAGGGAAAGATACAATTTTTTTTTCCTTTGTAATTGATTTGTGTTCTGCTCTATTTTTTACCATAATTTCATTTAATACAACCTCTCTTTTATGAGTTCAGATACTTAGTTTTTATATTTTGTCATTTGCGCATTAATCAAAATAAAATGAATGAAAATGTTTAAATAAATATCAAAACAATAACTCTGATAAACCTTAGTTGGTCATTTGAGATTGATATTAGGAATACATAGGTGATAAACAATAATTAAAATAGAAGTAAACGAATGTATTGTGGGACACAGGCATCATCTATCTCCTTATTAACCTACGAACATTTGCATATTGTTATCATAAACTTGAACTTGATTGATACATTGGAAATTAGCGTAGAATTTTCATAGCGATTGTTTAAAAATCGCTCGCGAACCTATTTATGGTATAAAGTTAGGTGATTCCATCACATAATCTATAACAGTTCAGAGTTCAGCGCTTAAACCAGTTCAGAGTTCGTAGTGTTTGGACGTATATTTTACTTGCTCCTATTGAATATTAGTGTATCACATAACTTTTCAAGTTTCAATTAATTTAAAGTGGTTTCAGACTGTGAATTTATAAATTAATTTGTGTTATTATTTACGGTCATTGATTCTAAGTAATTAATTTTTGTCAGTGTCGAATTCATTTTACGGGACAATCTTATTCGATTCACAAATGAATTGCAAAAAGTGCAACTGTTCCATGGTTGACGCTGTTGTGTGCAGCAAGTGCGTCGGTCATTACCACTACGAGTGTGCTGGTTTGTCCGAAACCAGCCACAGGAGAATGGGTAGTGAAAAGACAGCAGCTTCGCGATGCATCTGCTGCCGTTCATCACAGTCCATTGAACTTGATTCGCCTTCTTTGATGGATGTTTTAAAAGAAATTAAAAGCTTCCGTGATGATTTCACTGCAATGAAAGTTGAAGTAAATGAAATCAAAGCTAAAATCCATAACACTTCGCAACGTATGGAAGCGCTTTCCATGAAATTAGATGCAATGGAAGGTCGCTTCATTGATCTGGAAAAAAGAATATCCATAGCGGAGGAAAAAGTTGCCATGCTTCCAATTATGCAGAAGGATTTATTATCAGCTCAAGAGACAATCTCGGATCTAAAGCTGCGTCTCAATACGCAAGACCAGTATTCTAGGCAGAATTATGTCGAAATATCGTGAATTCCAATGAAAAAAGGTGAAAATCTACGAGCCATTGTTAATGATCTCTGCAATATCGTCGGCTTTAAGTTGAACGACTTCGATGTGGATACATTGCATCGAGTACAACCATATCCATCAAGCTCAGCTACAAGCGCTCAATCAACTCGACTGCCGTCTATCATTGTACGCTTCACACAAAGGTAACGCAAAGACCAACTTATTGCGGCTGTGCGCGCATGCCGTGGACTTATTGCAGCTGACATCAAGTTGGCGGGCCCAGCTCATACAATTTTCGTTGGCGATCATCTAACGCCAATTAATAAACTTTTGCTCAAGCGGGCTCGTGCACTAAGGCTTGAGAAAAACTTCTCCTATCTGTGGATTAGAGACTGCAAAATTCTGGTTCGTAAAAACGATAATTCAAAAATTATACGCATTTTAAGCGAAAAAGATTTATTGAAAATTTGCTGACTCATTTTTTTTCATTTTTGTACATCATTTGATATATCCACATTCTTTTCATTTCAATACTTACCATGTTTTGCCTTCAATTTATTTTTGGTTTAGCTTTACACTGAATTGTATGCAGCGTACGTTTTTTCAATTTTTGATTTTGAGTATACATATTTTGCGTTCTTATTGTATGAACATATTTGTCCTTTACAGTTTAAACAATTTCTTTTCTGATTTGCTAAAAGTATTGCTATATATCAATATTTTACACATTATTTGCCCGAAAAAGATATTTGAAGTAGGCGTGAGAAACATTATTGAATTAAATTTACAGATTAGATGATTTTTTCAAACTTATCAATATATTATCAGAACGTGAGGGGGTTATGGACAAAGTCACATTCTTTCCAGGCAAACGTCCTACTAAGTAATTATGACATTATTTGCTTAACGGAAACATGGTTAACACCGGACTTTTATGGTATTGAATATTTTCCCACAAATAACAATGTTCTTAGGCGGGATAGGAATGCAAGGGATGGACGAGGAGATTGAGGTGGCGATGTGCTAATAGCAGTGCGGCACGAGTTGCATGCGTGGCGCCTCAGCGATTGGATCTCAGGATCGACCGCTGAGGAGCTTTGATTAACCTTGGATTTTAGAACGGATAGTGCACCCCCTCAACATGGCTCTGATTTCGATTCCAATGCATCCAATTCACGCACTAAATTACATTTAGCGTGTTATTTCCCCCATTGAATTAACCATTCTGCCTCTCTACGAGCATTCTATGACAATACATTTGTAATTATGCAAAATAATCAAAGCGATAGCTTTTTAATAGTCGGTGATTTTAATATTTCTAATGCACTCTGGTGTATTAAAAATGAGTGTGATGTTTCAGCGGAACTGAATGCAAATGATGATAGCATGGCGATGGATTTGTCTGACTTTCTGAACTTATCAAATCTAAGACAATTTAATGACTGTGTAAATTCTTATAGTAGAACTCTTGATTTGATATTGAGTAGTGATATTTGCACAGTACTTGGTTCGGCTAATCCACTTACCTCGGAAGATCTACATCATAAAGCACTAGACGTATCTATCAATTTACAATTTTATGCTTACATGCAAGAGAGCAATGAAAATTACAAACTAATTTATCATGCGGCAGATTTTAATGAGATGAGCAAAAAATTGTTAAGTGTAAACTAGATTGCTGATATGTCCAACATAAATACTGAACAATCGGTTACGTATTTTTATAACTTTTTATACAACCTTATGAATGATCATATTCCAAAAAAAACGCATCAAATCGTTATCAAATTACCCTGCTTGGTACTCGCGTAACCTTATCAAGTTAATTCGAAAAAAAATGAAACCCACATGCCAAGTGGAAGAAATATCGAAACAATCGTGAATATCAGCTTTTTTCAGTTTTACGCTGTCGTGCAAAACAACTTGAGCGAGAGTGTTATCAGAAGTATATTAATTTTTTCGAAGACAGTATATCTAATGCTCCTAATTACTTTTGGACCTTCATAAAATCCAAACTTGGCAACAATAATATGCCAGCCCAGATGAAACTTGATAATATTGTGTCTAGTGATGCGAACACCATTTGCAACATGTTTAACGAATATTTTAATTCGGTTTTGGTACCACAGGAGAACACTGAAGGGTATAACGTTGTTTCCACTGACGCAGTATTATCTCCCTTAGTTGATATCTCTTCCGTTGAGATAACACAAGAAATCGTATGGCAAGAATTTGAACAAATCGATGTTAACAAGGGGGCTGGTTGTGATAGAGTTCATCCACTTTTAATAAAAAGGCTAAGCAAAGAATTTTCTACTCCACTTACCCTTATATTTCGTAAGTCTGCAACTGAGGGTTGCTTCCCTGATATCTGAAAAAAAGCTATCATTACTCCCATTCCAAAAGGAAATGATTAACAGAATATTAAACAATACCGACCAATATCAAAGCTGAATATATTTGGAAAAATATTAGAGAAAATCATTGCTAATATTCTAAACTTGCAAATGTTAAATATTATAGCTCCAGAACAAAATGGGTTCTTCTGGGGTCGTAGTGTTAATACTTATCCAGCACTTTATACTGATTTTTTGCTAAATGCTCTTGACCTTGGATATCAAGTCGATGCCGTGTATACTGACTTCTCAAAAGCATTTGATAAAATTAACCATTCCATTCTTATAAGGAAGCTCTTGCAACTTGGTATACATGGAGATCTTTTAAGATGGATTTGTTCGTATATAAACTACCGTAGCCAAGCAGTTCCACTAAGAGGGTACTGCTCAAATTTTGTGGAGATCCCTTCTGGAATTCCTCAAGGCTCGCACCTTGGCCCGTTTTTATTTAATCTATATGTAAAAGATATTGGTTCGTGCTTTAAAAACTCTCACCATTTACTCTATGCTGATGATACCAAAATCTACAAAGTCATCAGATCTATCAGTGACTGCCAGGGTTTGCAACAAGATCTCATTACATTTCAACATTATTGTGATGCAAATCAATTGGTTTTAAATGTGGATAAGTGTTGTATAATCACCTTTTCTAAAAAACGTGACCCCATTTCTTATGCATACAATATGTCCGAAACTTCAATTAGCCGTGTAACTCAGGTGCGAGATCTAGGTGTCACTCTAGATTCTAAGCTCGATTTTAATCTCCACATTCAAAATATTGTTTCTAAAGCTTTTAAACGTTAAGGGCTAATTCTTTGCATTGGTAAACCATTTTCTAGATGTAGCACCCTAATAATTCTCTTTAATGCTTATGTTCCCAGCATACTTGAATTCGCAAGCGTAATATGGAGTCCGCATTATGCTGTACATTCTCATAAAGTAGAGAGGGTACAAAAAAAAAGTTCGTTAAAAGTCTTGATTTTCGCATGGGAGTCATTTATACCGACTTTGAAGAAAGTTTGAGTCGACACGATATGCAGTTGTTGTACGCTAGACGTAATTATTTAGATATCATCTTTTTATATAAAATCATCCATAATTACATTCATTGTCCCGAATTATTGGCTTTAATTCAATTCAAAAACCCCCCGCTCCATCTTCTCACGTTCGGAAGATACTTGTTTTATTTCATTCTGCAATACTAGTTATGCGAAAAATACTTTTCTCCGGCGATCGTGCAACTTTTATAATGTTAAACTGAATGAAGTTGACATATTTTCTTGCAATTTAAATGTTTTCAAGAGGCAAATTCGTGAAATATTGTAATAATTTTAGCTTTATGATTTGACCACATATATCTTTTTTTTTGATTATTTGATTGCATGGTTTTTATGTATCTTTATGAACAATTAACAACATTTCTCACCTACTGAGCTCTAGAAGTACTAATTTGAATTTAATCAATGGTAATGTTACGTCTACTTGTAATTTTTAATTTTGTACACATATTTGAAAATGACTGTTTTTTACCTAAAATAAATAAGTAAAATAAAAATAAAATAACAAGAATTTGCCACGCTCATATTTTTCATTTCAGGGGAAATTCATCCAAATTATGTTTGTATGAGTTTTTCACTTAAATGGAAAATATATGACCATGCCTACATTGTATTTTGAGCCGGTTGGAGGGGTGCGAGGGGGCATCGCTTCCGCTTGGATACCTCGCTCTTATTCGGGGTATCGTCTGTAGTGACGGAGTCTTTCCAATCCCGTTTGTTTTCGCCAGACCCAGTTTGCCATTTACTTGAGCAATTTTTAACCCTTTTTTTGTGGTAGGGAGGTGAATGCTATTTATGCACAGAGTGTGGGACTCCCACACGCGACTGGATGACCCACTAAACACCTCAACCTCAACCTGAGAACCCAGCCTGGAACCGTTTGACACATTACTTCGGGCCAGGTCTCGTTTTGTTACGCCGTGGAGCGCCTTCAAGTTGGGAAATCCCTTTCCTAGTGGGAGGGGAGAGGGGAAGAGGAATTTCCAGAAGAGCGATCCCCCAGCCCCAGTGCCTCCGGCTGCTGTGAGTCCCTTTTATATTTCAGGACTGCCCGAGCATAATGTGCCACCTGGTTCCATTTGTCAACCGATTCGAGCATCACCGCAACTATATTATCCGAGGTGAGCTCCCCCGTCTCCCTGTAAAGTTCCCTTCGCAGCCTGACCCATTTTTTACACGCAAAAAATGTGTGACAGGCATTGTCCTCCTCTCCTGGGCAAAACCGACAATCGGGGGACCGTGACTTACCGATCTTGTGCAGGTAAAACTGAAAACACCCGTGCCCGCTCAAAAGCTGGGTCAGATTGAAGTCAGTCTCACCATGCCTTCGATTCAGCCACGGTCTCACATCCGGGATGAGGCGCGCAGTCCACCTTCCCTTCGTGCAATTCACCCAAGACTGCTGCTAATCGTTGAGTGAGTGCTGTCTCTCTCCGCGGACCACTATTTCCCTCGCATCCTCGTTTCAGGGCAGGTAAATAGCGCGGCACTCTCTAGCAAGGAGGGCGACAGGTATCACGCCTGCAATCACTCTCACGGCCGACTCGGAGACTGTTGATACGAAGATGCAATTCTCAGTGCTCCTCTTCTCTGCACCGGTGCCAAACGTCTCCGGTATACCTCCTTGCTGAGAGCGTCGCTCCATACCTCTGCTCCGTACAGTAGCACTGACCCTACAGCACTCATCAAGAGGCGTCTTCTTGATGGACTGGGCCCCCCTACGTTGGCCATAAGTCAACTCAGGGCCGATATTCCCGAAGCAGCCTTCTCGGCCGTTGCCCTGATTTGCTCAGAGAAACTCATCTTTGAGTCGATCAGTAGCCCCAGGTACTTCACCGCTGACTTCGATTGGATATGTATGTCTCCAATACTGATCATCCTTACTCTAGGGATTCTTTTTTTTTTGTCAAGATGACCACTTCGGTTTTCTCCAGTGCTGAACTCAGCCCGCGAGCAGTCATCCAGCCCCTCACTCGGCGCATTAGCATACCAGCCGTACTGCCGAGGAGATAGGTCCCAAGCAGCACGAATCGTGTCAGTGAGTCTTCCCTTGATGATTTAGATATCATCTTTTTATATAAAATCATCCATCATTACATTCATTGTTCCGAATTATAGGCTTGCATTCAATTCAAAACCCCCCGCTCCATCTTCTCACGTTCGGAAGATACTTGTTTTATTTCATTCTGCAATACTAGTTATGCGAACAATACTTTTCTCCGGCGGTCGTGCAACTTTTATAATGTTAAACTGAATGAAATTGACATCTTTTCTTGCAATTGAAATGTTTTCAAAAGGCAAATTCGTGAAATATTGTAATAATTTTAGCTTTGTAATTTGATCACATATATCTTTTTTTGTTGTTGATTATTTGATTGCATGGTTTTTATGTATCTTTATGAACAATCAACAACATTTGTCACCTACTGAGCTCTAGAAGTACTAATTTGAATTTAATCAATGGTAATGTTACGTCTACTTGTAATTTTTAATTTTGTACACATATTTGAAAATGACTGTTTTTTAACCTGAAATAAATAAATCAAATAAAAATAAAATAACAAGAATTTGCCACGTTCATATTTTCCATTTAAGGGAAAATTCATCCAAATTATGTTTGTATGAGTTTTTCACTTAAATGGAAAATATATGACCATGCCTACATTGTATTTTGAGCCGGTTGGAGGGGTGCGAGGGGGCATTGCTTCCGCTTGGATACCCCACTCTTATTCGGGGTATCGTCGGTAGTGACGGAGTCTTTGCAATCCCGTTTGTTTTCGCCAGACCCAGTTTGCCATTTACTTGAGCAATTTTTAAACATTAGTAGGCTAACTCCAGTCGATAGACTTTTTTGTAGTGGGTCCTTGTGCTGGGGAAAAGAATCCAACCACGACCCGCAACGCTAGCCTGACAGTGCACTCACGCATCCTCAGGCAAGGCCAATCTTGGCGAATCCCACCATCCTCTCTCACCAAGGCAGCTTATCACCACTGCAGTCCTTTATGGGTATTTATCTACCACCTGATTCACGACACATATCACAATTTGCAATGATTATATATTTCATCCTGAAATTGAAATCAAAAGATCTTTGTCAATGTTTTTAGGAAATTCAAATTAAATATTTTAATTTTAAATTGAAAAAGCAGTTAACAATTATATACTTCTTGCTCACATGTGAATGTGGACTTAAATCTTCCCATCTCATTGAGGTTATGATGGAATTGAATTCTAAGCGCTTTCTTAGAAAGCTCTCATCGATTTCAATAATTCCAGTTTCATTTGTTTTGATTTTCTTCGATAAACTTTCTCGCTGCATTAATCTGCTCATGAGTGCAGACCTTGCAACTAGGACATTTCCTGATGTATTTGCGAGGCACTCTTTTTTCTGGAAGACAATACAAGAATAAAAAAGCCATAATGATTTCCTTGATGGGAAAAGTGTCCCCATTCTATGAAAGTAAGTTAAAAAAAAATCTCAACAATATCTGTTATGCTAAAAAACTAGCAAATATTCTTGTAAGCGCTGACAAGAGTCACTTAACCAATATCACTTTACTGCTTCACTAAGTCTTTTCGTGTGGCTACACGATGCTTTGGAAATTCACAGAAATAAATACCAAACAGGGTCAAAATACAAAAATGTTTCGCAACTGTTCACAACGCCACGGTGCCACAGTGTAAAACCCTAAGAACTGTATAACAACAAGCACCCGATTGTGTCTGCCTTCAATGACAATATAAAATTATTTAATAGAATATCAGCTGAATCTTCTGCAGGAATCAAACAACTTCATGATCTAGTGAGCGAAGCAGTGTTAGGCATCAAGAACCAAGGATTCGATGCTACCAACTAGGATACATTAATCCTTCAATCTCTCCTGAAGAAAGTCGGCCGTGAACCTCATAGACTATTCAAAGAGGGCCTTGAGTCTCCAAAAGAGATTGCGATTCTTAATTCAATCTTAAATTTTACCGAAAATTCAAGTATTGAAACTCTTGGAGACAAACGAGAAAAGAATCAGCATAAAACAAGTTGAAGTGGCAGGAGAGTACTCCTGCCGGAAGGGTATTGTAAAACATCTAGTAAATCGAACAATATATTCTGCATATCAAAACTTGACTAATATACAGATTCCATAAATTGAGTTCAAAAAGTTATAATGGTTATTATGATTTTCAACTCGCCACCATTTTGTTTCAACTGTGTGATTAGTCATGATAACACATCAATATTACAAACCATTTCTAAAATTTTTATCGAAATTCCTACATATTTGTAGTGTCTAGGTCCGTTGCAAACGTGTATCTCCCTAGTATCACGTGTTAGGGTTGTTGTTATTGTTAAATATTCAATCGGCTGTGACTTAGCTGTTTATTGTTCAATTATTGTGAAATTTTCAGGACACATACTATTGCTTTTTAAGAAACTTAAATTGTAGGTTTTGGGTGATTTTAAAATGGCAAAGATGTAAAATTTATACAATGTACTATTATTAACAAAGTTGATCGAATTTCGACTTCTGAGGTATTTTTTGCCCTTGTACTCCTAAAGTCACACCTCTGTGATTTTTTTCAGATTCTTCAAGTCAAAGGTGTGCAATCGCGAGTGGGGGGGGATACAAAATTTTCGTAGATTTCCCCTTCCCCTGCACGCCTCAAAGCCAAAATTGTTGGTTTAAGACTTGTTTTGAAAAGTTCTCATTAAGACCTTTCATTTGATACCCATATTGTCCGCATGCGATGAAAACTTTTTCTTCGGGGGCAACTCCCCTATATGGGGAGACTCCCTTCAAAGACCTTATAAATTTATTTTCGTGGTGAAACTTTGAAGGGGGCGTCACCTTGCACCTACCTACAAAATAATTGGTGTGACACACGGATGGACAGACGGACAGACGGACAGACAGGACCCGATTTTAGTAGGGTATTGTAAAATGATTTTACAATACCCTTAAAAAGGAATAAAAAATCAAATACTGTTCTGACAACAAGTCAAACAAATTCTTGCAAGTTGTGCGCGAACCAGGCACATGCTCTGAAATATTGTGCAAATTTTTTTTAATTCACTCCTGCAGAAAGAATGAATGCCCAAAGGAATTCAAAAAACTTCCACTTGTTCTTCGAGAACCTACCTTAAATGCGATGGACGACATAATACTTTACTTCACCTCGAAAGTTCAGATTGTATCGGAAAAGCGAACTCATCGAAAAACTAGACCACAGATATAAATCAGAGTAACTGAACGTAGGCCTCGGTTCACACTGTCTCCGAAAATAAGCATCTTCTCTTAAGTTGCATTCCAAAATATATGAGACTTTTGTCATACAATTTTTTTTCGATGGCGCCATCTCTGAATGAGATAATGCTACTTACTAATTTCAGTGAAAGTCTAAGTGATAGTATGTTTGTGTCATCGGTACAAAAATGAGTTTTGAACAAAGAGCTAATACCAAATTTTGTTTTAAAATCGGTAAAATGTTTGCCGACACATTTGAATTGATGAAAAAAGTTTATGGCGATGATTGTCTATCTCGTGCCAGAGTTCATGAGTAGTTTACACGTTTCAGAGATGGTCATGAGGCCCCCAAAAACAGTGGTCACTGAAAACTCCATCAAAATTGTGCGTAGATTTATCAAAAATGAGCCGAAATCACCTTTTAAATTCATGGAATCGGAATTGATATCTCCGAAACATGGTATTTTAACCGATCGTTTGGGCTTACGAAAGTTCTGTGTACATTTTGTTCCGCAGAAGTTAACAATTTTCAAAATAAATGAGACTTTTGTCATAAATTTTTTTTTGGTTTTTTGACTCAAAATCGGATTTTAACCATCAATCAAAAACACTGGTTGATTTTAAGTCGATTCGAAGTTGAGGATCAGGCCATCAAAATGTAAAATGCCTCTACAGCTAATGAGGCCTATTCGTAATGGTGGGGCGATTATCAAAACATCGACGAATGAAAATGCTACTTCGCTTTTTAATATAGCAATGGATGCAATGAAAGAGTAGTATGATGTTGCTGAGACTGAATCGCGGCAGCCTAGACTTGTCATCAATGGACTAGAAAAACAATACTCAAATAATGAATTACGAAATGAGATCCAGTCGTTAAATCCCAATATACGAGTATGTAGAGGAGCGAGATTCTATTGAACTTGTACATGCTAGGCGGACGAGAAATGGAAGGTGGTTGCACATCATCCAGGTAAATGTGAGCATGTATAAGAGGCTTGCAAAAAAATACATTAATATTGATTATCGATCGTATTTTGTGAAGGAGGACTTTAATGTAACGAGGTGTTATAAGTGTCAAAAGTACAATCACAAAACATCAAAATGTGAAGGTGAGCAAATATGTGTAAAATGTGGAGGAAAGCATGCCCTAAAGGATTGCAAAAGCACGATTGAGAAGTGCTCCAACTGTATTTGTAACAATAATAATGCTGATCATTCTCACAGAGCTAACTCTGAAGAGTGTCCGGAGTTTCAACGCAGAATATTGATCGCCAGGAGGAGCACCGACTACAACTTCGATGATTGCTAATCTTTCTAATCAATCAAGTGGAAAAAGTATAACACTCACGTATGCTAATATAAGAAGCTTAAGACATAGGCTAAGTAATATTTAGATTTACCTGCAGCAAAATCCTGACATAGATTTGATTATTCTCAATGAAATCTGGATTTACCCAGAAGTAGCACGGTTTTACAATATTGAAGGATATAATGCGGTATTCTCCTGCAGACCTGGAAGAGGTGGAGTTACAGCAATGTACGTAAAAAATACAATCAATTTAATTACCAAGAGAGTGATGCCTGATACGCATAACATTATAATAATTGAAGTACGCCACGCAGGTCAAAAAATAAAATTAGGGACGTACTACAATCCCAATCGTATGAATGCGCAAGATTTTTGCACAGCACTAGATACAATTTTCTCAACTGAAAAAAATTTAATCTCAGTAGTGGACACAAACATTGATGTGCTTACTGAATCACCAGAAACACGGATTTATAAGGATACGCTAGAAACGAATGGAACGGTAATCATAAACAACAACCAAATTACTCGCCTAGTGTCAAATACCTGTCTGGATCATATAGTAACCAATGATTTAAAAGTCGCTGAAAGCATGACATACATATTTGAGGACTGGCCGGAACTGGATCACCGTGTGTTAAAAATTGCTATTCAAAAAAACCAAACCCTGAACAAACAGAAGCCGACCCACAAAACACAAGGAGCTCTTTAAATCAAACATACGAGAGTTACTGGAAAAGCGGAAACCAAATAGTATTATTGAACTCAAAAATATCATCATATCTGCTAAGCAAAGCTCTACAATTGAGAAAAAATCAGGTGTCGACAACGAAAAAAGTAATTGATGCAAGTATTAAAAAAAGGAAGGCATACATGGACTACAGGAAAAACAATGGAAACCAGGCTTTCAAGTTTGTATATATGCAAGCGAAAAAAGAATCGAAACGACTGGTAAAAGAAGCTAAATATATATTTCTCAAGAAGAATGGAAACAGTGGCTGACAACTCCCGTGAAATATAGAAAATAATAAATGAGGTAAAGGATAACTCTTCAACCCAGGGTATATCACAAAACTTTCAACTGAATCCTGATGGGCCCTCTAATACATCGTGTCCACGTGACGCGGTGAAGTCATTAAATAACTTTTTTTCAACAATTGGTGGAAGAATCACTAAAGAAATCGTTGCCAGTTCAGCAAAAAATTTAAATACTACAAATATCTCAATAAAATCCATCTTTCACATTCATCAAACAAATAAAAGGGAAGTCTTAAATGTAATCAATAAATTGAAAAAGAATACGGCGCCAGGCATCGATAGCATCACGATGAATGAGATTAGTATAATAAAGGAGGACATAGCCCAGATTATGGCAAATTTTATAAACGTGCATATTAGGAATGGGACTTTTCCGGAAGAAGAAAAACTTGCAAAAATAGTTCCTATATTTAAGGGTGGTGACCATCTCGACCCGAATAACTATCGCCCGATTGCGCTGCTGACGGGATTTAGTAAGATATTTGTAAACATACTAAACAATCGATCAACATCATTCTTAGTTGAAAATTCTATCAAAAGCCAACATCAGTTTGGTTTTCAAAAGAATAAGAGTACTTTGGATGCACTACATTCTGTCACACGTTTCATCAATCTTGGACTTGACAGAGGTGATTATGTCATCGCAATTTTTGTGGATTTGAAAAAAGCACTTGATACAGTTGATCATGACTTTTTATTTATTTATTTATTTATTGTCATATCTATATGTACAGAGTAAACTCCAATTATCATATAGGCAAGTAAGAAAACAATGAAAAAAGGCAAAAATTATTAATAATAAACAAGCAAAAGAATGTATATTAAAACAAATAAAAGCATAAAGGAATTAGTAATCCGTTAAACAGTAAAATTGAAAACTTAATTAATAAAAACGAATTCAAGAACATCCCGTTTTAAACGAGATTTGTATTCGTAAAAAGAAGAAGGTAAACTTCGTAAACTTGAATCGTACGGTATTCAGGGTAGTCCTAAGCAGTTGTTTAAGAGTTACTTGGAGGGAAGATTACAGAGAACTTTAATCAACAATGTCCTGAGCGATCATGCACCTACGAAAACAGGAGTTCCCCAAGGCTCAATACTTGGCCCAACTTTGTTCCTGCTATACACAAATAATCTAAATACATGTGGGCTGATGGGATATCACACATTATATGCTGATGAGACAGTTCTACTTTATTCAGAACGAGACAAAACTGCCATTGAGAACACTATCAACGAGGATCTAGGAAAATTCCATCAGTGGTTAATTGGAAACAAACTAGTATTGAACACTTCAAAGACAAAATATATTATAGTCAAAAATTTTGTTTATTTGATATCCACAGGCCAGTCCTCTTTTTTCTTAAAAAGCCGTCGGGCCTTGCTTAGTTGTGTGAGCAGACGCGTTTCGACTACTTTGAGTCATCTTCAGTCATCTTCAGTGTTATCATCTTCAGACACTGAAGATGACTCAAAGCAGTCGAAACGCGTCTGCTCACACAACTAAGCAAGACCCGACGGCTTTAAAAGAAAAATAACAAAATATATTGTTTTTAAGCAAAAGAACAAAGGAGACATAGATGTCGAACTATATATTAACGGCGAAAAATTGTAAAGAGTACTTGAAATGAAATATCTTGGTCTTATCATAGACCATAGCTTAAGGAGGCAATTAGCCCTAATAGTAGGATTGTTAAGAAGATATGAAGATATGATATATGCGTTTGTCCTGGCGAAATTGCATTATGGAGTACTTATTTGGAGTCAATCAGCAAAGCAACATTTAAACAGTATATCCAGGCTGCTGACCAAAGCGTATAAAAACATTCTGAAGCTGCCAATGCTTACTCAAACAAGTTTGGTTTACCAGCGGGCAAAATTATTAACCTTTATTAAAATTATTATTATGGAGAAAGCTAAGTTTATTCTACAGAAATTTAAAAACTAATGGATCGGAACGAGTGCCATTGATTAAGGTATCACAGATCAACCCATATCATGCGAGGAATGCAGATCAATTCTTAATACCTTTCGCCAGAACGGATCATCTAAGGGACGATGCAATGAATGATGCTCTGCGTATATATAACAATCTACCAGAAATTGTTAAGGAAGCAAACTCACTTTTGGTATTTAAGAAAAGGCTAAGGGAGCATTTAATGAGCACTGATTGAAGCGTGGACCTGTAATTCTGCTTTTATGAGCTCAGTATCTTAAGGCCTTCTTTTTAACCCTATCGGCGAGATACTGAAGTGACAGTTACTCAGAGTTTTTTTGAATGCGTCGTATTATATTGAATTTTTTTTATCTCTGAGAGCTGATCATGATTTTTTGGACTAGATGTTCATGAAAAGGACTAGTTCACATTATATTGCGTGCCTCCTTATACCCATGTGTTGAACATTGTCTGGGTGGCATAAAGGACCAAGCTACATAATGTGAATGCAGATCGCACGAATGTTGTGCGACGAAGAAAGAGTGATGGAGGGAGTGGTAGGGAATAGAGGTATTAAAAAAGAAAAGAAAAATAAATCACTCGCAGTATTCATCTGATATGGGTCCTTGTGACATCTACCTATTCGAAAAATTGCATTTGGCCATAAAAAGAAAACGCTTTGCGTCCATAGAGGGCATCCAAAAGGCATGTACCGACAACCTGAAGGACATTCCGGTCAATGACTTGAAACACTCCTTCAAAAAGCTTTTGGATCGCGCAAAACAGTGTATTAAACCCGGAGGAAACTATTTTGAATAAAAACTAGAATTTATCAGAACAAAGCTCCTATCGTTTCAATTTTAGCTCAGTCTCGTTTATTTTTGGACGCACTTTGTACGTTCCCAGCTACGGCCTTGGTAAACATTGAAAATTGTCTGGGACAAAACGTATCCTGTAGAACACTATTAGATTCTGGATCACAACCAAAGTTTGTGACACAAGCGGAGCAGCTAAATATGTCAGTTTCTAAAAAAAAGTTGACTTTAATGGCATAGGTGACTTACACTACAACTACAAGCTCAGGGTCGGTTCAACATTTTAATAAAATCAAAGCTCAATGAGTTTAAAACTAACGTCGAGACATGTATTTTATCGGAAATAGCTTACAATCAGCCTAGGTTTGTTTTAAATACGGGTGATTGGCCAATCCCAAAAAAAAAATATTTGCAGCTCATGATTTCAGCAAACCCAGAAAAATCTATACCCTTCTGTGTGAAGACATGATATATGCAAATCTGATATCAGTTGGTCAAATCAGTTCTGATCTGCTAACATTAAAAAATACAATGTTTGGATGGGTTGTCTTGGGTACAGCTCATCAACGAGCTCCAGATTCCATCACTACCATAGCCACTCTTTCATTCGAATCACAACTCAAAGAATTTCAGGAACTCAAAAATGCGATTCAGATAACAAACAAATGACAATAGTTGAAAAAATGTATGAAGATCATTTCAACACAAGTACAGAACGCAGCGGGCAAGTTTGCTTTATAGTTCGTCGCCCTCTTACGCAATCCAGGGTTGCGTGGAGGAGGATGAGGTTATTCAGGCTTGAGACTCACTTTATGACCAGCCTAAATCTAAAACATCAGTATGTTGCATTCATGAGACAACTACTTTCTCTAAATTACATGGAGTTGATTTCTCAAATAACAGAAAAAAACCTTTTTTTTACCTCATCAGAGCGTATTAAAGCACGGTAGCAGTAGCAGGAAGTTAAGAGTAGTGTTTGGTGGATCTCGCAAGACATCAAATAACTTATCTTCAAACGATGTACTAATCCTAGGTTTAACAATTCAAATCGAACAATTTGCGGCAGCATCAAGATGCAAGCTTTCTTAGAGCACGGATGTTGGGAGACAACATCAATTATCTCAAGCAGAATGCACTGATGATCACTGGCTGAGTAGTCAGTCGTTAGTCCTCCGTACTAACGACTAACGATGGAAAGTCGGTGTATTTATAGTGTTTAGTACGACGATTGCTGTCCTGGCCGCCATTTGCAGGATTCGTTTTCCCTGCGGATCTTTTTGAGGCATGCCCCATTCGATTGCTTACGCGTTGAAGTCTCCCCCAACGAGCACGTTCCCCTCTGCGTTCGAGTAGCACCCTCGAGAGCATTAAGTTTGGCTTGGAAAGATGATATCAATTCGTTCGGCGTTAGGCACACATTAAAGAAGGTGGTGTCTGAGCAGCGATCTCACATGAAACCATCCCCCCGTGTGGGTTCGGTGCTCAGGGACTTTGGCCACTGAATGGTAGAAAATTTGCACAATCCATTGTGCACAAATGTGATCGGTATGCAGGATTCGGCCCGAGGATAATTAATCTAATATGGCAAACTTACCAACTACTTGGATGCAATTCTCTTGGCTATTTGGCTTTTTATGAAACTTGGAATAGACTTTTGCGCCCTGATTCATATTAATTATAAAATTCGAGGTATGTGACCTAATTATATGTTTTGCAACCAAGCAATTTATATGGAACTCACTTCTGACGTCGCAAAAGACACCTTTATTGAGCATTGAAGCACTTAATCGCAAACCTTCTCTTTTGTAGCACTACAGCCCCTCTCGAGTCTTCGCTTCCTGCAACTCGCACCTCCAACTATCTCGGTCTATTGACCGCGTCCTCCAATTCCGAGATCTGAGCAGCGATAAACTGTCTTCGTCAACCGAATCAGACCAGCGTTTCCCCACTGGTCTCCGGCCTTCAGTTCTCCCAATGAATACCTTTTTGGGTATCCGTTCTTTGTCCATACGATTGATGTGTCCAGCTCATTGCAGCTCCCACAGTTTCACAATCATTGAGACCTCCGGTCCGTCAAAATTTCATGCAGCTCATGGCTGTATCGAATTCGCCATTGGTCCCCCGTCTAGCTTCACTCCAATTATTCGCCTCAGGACCCGCCGTTCAAAATATTTACGGATGATTGGGTTAATGTGCATGTTTCACACCCATAGCATAACACAGGTCTTGTCACAGATTTGTATACTTGGAGCTTTGTTTTCCTATGTATGCAGCTGGTCCTCGAGATTGTCAAGCTGAATTAAAATATTTTATTTGCAATCTGTGTTGTTTGGCATATTTTGTCTCTTTCAATACCCGTCGTCATTACTTTGGCGCCTAGATACACATTTTTGCCCACATTTCCACTACTGTACTCGCCAAGTGTGATATTTTGTGTATTTGTAGTATTTTTGCTCGACTGCGTCAAGAGCTTTGTTTTATTTTCATTGATTTGTAGCCCTATTAGGTTTTAACTTCGCTCTCGAGTTTCAGGAAAAGTTCTTTGGCAGTTGTTAATGCCCATGACAAAATGTCCGTATAGGCTGCTACTTGGCCCGGCTTGTATTCTAGTGAACTTCCTCTTTCAACAGGTAGCTTCCTTATGACGTACTCCACAGCCAAACTGAATAGCAATGGGCCTGCCCATCCCCCTGCATTAGTCCGATATTTGTGTCAAAGGTTTCCATGAGTTGGTTATAGATGCGGTCTTGGGAGGTCGTAGACGTCATTGTCATTTTGGTAAGATGGACTAATTTGGCTGGGATGCCAAAGCAAAGCATTATTTCGTACAGTACGTTCCGATCAATACTGCCGTATGCTTGCTTGGTGCAGGGCTACGCTAAGCTCCCAGCATTTTTCAAGTACCTGCTTGACTGTGAACAATTGGTCTATTGTCGATCTACCTGCCGTATAACCAACTTGACACTTTCCGATCAAGCTGTAGTCGTATGATCCGATTTAATATTCTAAGATCATTGAAAATGTTTTGTACTCCGTACAAAGTAGTGATATGTCTCTATAATTTTGCACTGTAACTTGTACCCTTTATGTGATTGATTGGTTCCACTCATTCGGCATATGTTCTCGTTGCCAAATGTGCTGAACGACTGTGTGAATAGCTTTATGAACACTGCTGCCGCCATTTTCGGTGAGCTCCACTGTAATCTCATCGATGCCCGGCGCTTTATTATTCTTCTGGGCTTTGATGATGGAACGATCTTCATCCAGAGTTGGTAGGGCCAATGGAAGCTCTCCTCAGACATCTATAGACCTCGATGTCCTGAAGCTGTGCGAAGGCTTAAAGAGGTATATCAAATATGATGCCCACCTTTCCTTAATCTTTTTTTCCTCAGCGATCGCCGATGTCATCACGAAAGAGCGTGGTTTTGGACTGATAACCACGTTTCTGGCTTTTCATTACTTTGTATGCTTGTCTTGTGTTATTGGTCGCTAAACTTATATCTATAGTTCTCATTCGGTCGTCATAGTATTTTCTTTTCTCAATTCTAATTTTCTTATTCGCTTTCCCTCTTAGATTTTCATAGTGTTCTCTCTTCGTCCTGGTTTTCCTACCTGCGTATTCTTTGTACACCTGTTTTTTTCATCTAATGCATCCTGGGATGATGTCCGATCATCTGCTCTACTTTCACTTCCACCCAGTTGTCGAGGGTCTCCGTGAAATTTTTAGCCACAGACGCCTTTTAGAGGCTTTTGATGTCAAATTTTTGTAGCGGGCTGGTCTTCACTGAATATGCCTTTGACATACGACACTAATAAGTTAATTTAATCAAGTTATGATCTAAGCTACAGTTGGCACCTCGGTATATGCGTACATCAGGTATGCTTGGGGCCCTATGTTGTTGGATGAGAACATGATCGATCTGGTTTTGTGTGTTGCTATCCGGTGATACCCAGGTAATTTTATGAATGCGTCAATGTTGGAAGCAAGACGAACGTATGACTAAATTTTTGCTACATTCAAAGTCAATCAGGCGCTGGCGGTTGTCATACATTTCATCATAGAGGGTTTATTCTCCAGTCATTCCGCAATGAGATATCTCATTGACAATGTTGACTTTGAAATCACCCAGAATCCCTTCGTTTCTTCGTCGTTTTCTTCGGTTGGGGCGTGAACATTGCTCAGCTAGATTTTGAAGAATTTCACTTTTGTACAGACCGAACATAACCGTTCATTGATTGCCTTGAAACCAATAATGTGTTATTTGAACGCCCTTTCCACAATAAAGGCCACTCAGGATTCTTGTTTTTTAGTAGGCTTCCGGCGATTTGAATATTGTGTGCGATCTCATATTTTAAATACCATTTCCTGTCCAGACTGTTTCCTGGGTTGCCGGTATTTTTATTTGATTGTGACTGGTCAGTTGTAAAAGGCCCCTAACAGCACCAGGGTAGTTGGGACAAAGAATACCCACTCAGATTCAACGCCACAATGGCATCGATTTTGTGGGAGTCAAAGATGAGCTTTAAGAAATTAATAAATTATTATTTAAATCAGATCTTCATGATGAATTGAAAGAACATTGCGCAGAACGAATTTTAGAGTGGCATTTTATTCCCCCAAGAACTCCACACTTTGACGAGCCTTGGGAGGCCGCCGTTAAATCAGCCACACGCCATATGAGAAGATAGTGCGTCACTTTAATATTGTCGCGTGTTATGGTTCGTGGCCAATAATTTTAATGTTCCGGGAAAGTGAAAACGCAATGTCTTTTTCAATTAAGTTTAAAAGAGTTTATTTAAAAGAATGCACCATTATTAATTTCACTATTAAAAGTCTAACTTCCACTTGTCAATAAATTTCTATTGCAATTGTCTTCTAAAATCACTTCACAATCACTCAATTAATATCGCCTTTACCTTGCGCTCCACTCACTTTCGCAGTTTTTATTATCACAGTTGTAATGAATGATGCCACCATTCATTCAGCTCGCCTTTCAATATGGTCTCTAGCCATTCAACCCATTTCTCGTACATTGGCGAGTGTTCTGCCAAGAGGTACCTAGTATGATCGAGCAGCTTAGTGAATGGAGTGACGTCACTTTCAGATGTTGGTCGTGCATGTAACGCTGCCCCCACCTTAGTTCTTTTCGCCCCGAAAAGATGTGGCAACGGTTGTAATCAATTTCCCTTGGATGTAATATGGGGCAAGACGTTTCACGTGCACGATTTTCATTTTGGCTCTTGGCTTACGATGTTCCTGTATGGGGTACATGACGGCGGTGATTCGCTTTATAACTCAGTATGGTCCCTCCCAATTATGCTGCAACTTTGGAGACCTACCCTTTCGCCGTTGTGGGTTATATAGCTACACTGAGTCATCTTGCTGGAAGCCAGTGGAATTTGCCTTTCGATCATACCTGGTCTTCATGCGGTCAGTAGCCGATTCAAGGTGTTTTTGCACTGTCCGATGTATCTGGTTAAACCGTTTCCTTAGCCCACTTGCGTACTCCAAGATCGTTTGGGGTTTCTCAGAGGGTGTTCAGAACTTTATATCGGCTGGCAGACAAATGGTCTTTCCAAAAATGTCTTTGGCTGGGGCTTGGCCCGTCGATGCATGTTCGGCAGCTCTGTACGCCATCAAAAATAGTGGGATGTCGGTCCGAGCCCCTTTGGTTCTCGTCAACCATCTTGGCCAGATGTTTATTGAGCGCGCCGTTGAAACGTTCGACCATTCCATCCGATGGGGTATGCTGCGGTGTTATCCTCGTTTTCTGTTTTCCCAGTATTTCACACATTTCACCAAAAACTAGTGACTCAAAGTTTCGGCCTTCATCCGAATGTGATTCGCAAGGAACGTCGTACCTGCCGACCCAATTTAACACTAGCTGTTCGGCTATGGTAGTTGCTACCTGGTTGGGAATTGGGTAGACCTCGGGCCACTTGCTGAAATAATCGGCCGCAACCAGCGTATATCAATTTTCCCAATCGGATTCAGGAAAGGGTCCTGCGACGTGAAGAGCAATCCTTTCGAATGGCGCGCCTACGTTATAGATTTGCATTTGTCCTCTCAGTCGTCGCTTTGGACCTTTGACGAAAGCGCAAATTGTGCATTGATGGCACCAGTCCTCTACGTCTTCTCGAGCGTGGAGCCATTAAAACCTTTCCCGTAATTTCGCTAAGGTCTTGTTGAAACCAAGGTGGCTAACTGAGGATTCTAGTGCATCTCCTTAACCAAATCGTGAATACGGCGTTTGCGAAGTATAGTTTGCATCCTATAGGAGCTGCCATCCGCCGTTTCCCGTTTCCGCTTGAGCACGCCTCCCTCCACCTGAAGGGAGCTCCATTGTGCCCAATAACTTTTCAGGCCAGTGCCGCGCATTGAAACGTCCTTCCACTCAGATGGCCCAGTCGTCTCCTTCCATACGAGCAATGGTCCGATATCGTCATTGGCTAACTGGGCATTTCCAATCTCCTCCGATGACCAACCTTCATCGGGCTCGGCCGTTATCAATCGCAGATCAACGGGCGGTTCCTTTTCCTCAATCCGTCGGCAATGCTTATAGTTAGCTGGACATGGACGACGAGATAGGGTGTCAGCATTTCCATGAGCTCCGCCCTTCAGCGATGCATGGTCCGTTCGAAGAACGAATTTCTGGCCATATAGGTACTTGTGGAACTGCTTGGTGGCCTCTATTATAGCCAATAGCTCCTTCCTGGTCACGCAGTAGTTCCTCTCACTTTTCGAAAGAACTCGATTGTAATACGAGAAGACTCTTTCTCCGCCATCGATCTGCTGGGAGAGTACAGCTCCAATACCACCGCCGCTTGCTTTGGTGCTAACTACAAACAATTTTCCGGGTTTCGGATATGCCAGCACGGGTGATTCACACAGCTTCTCCTTCAAA
The DNA here is from genome assembly GCA_963969285.1 of Odontomyia ornata. Lineage (NCBI taxonomy): Eukaryota > Metazoa > Arthropoda > Insecta > Diptera > Stratiomyidae > Odontomyia > Odontomyia ornata. Next base: position 31,411,358 of record OZ017743.1, read on the forward strand.
GTCTCAAAGCCTGTCTGGCATTGTTCATTCCAGACATACGGACGATTTTAGTCGGTTAGCTGATGGAGACACTTAGCTATTTTGGCAAAGTCTTTGTCGAATCTACGATAATAGGTTGCCAAACCCAGAAAACTTCGTAGTTGGCGCTTGTTGTTTGATGTTGGCCAGCTTTTCACGGCTTCAATTTTCTCAGGGTCTGTTTTGACCCCTCCTGCTGATACGACGTGTCCCAGTTATTTTACTTCAGCTGCGAAAAGGGTACACTTGTCGGGACTACGTTTCAAATTTGCCAGTCGCAATCGGGAGAAGACCTATTCTAAGTTCCGCACATGCTCTTCAAATATTCTCCCGATGACGATGATGTCATCTAGGTGCACCAAGCAGGTTTTCCAGGTTGGGCCTCTTAGCACGTATTCCACCAGGCATTCGAAAGTGGCTGGAGCATTGCAAAGCCCAAATGGCATCACCACAAATTGCCACAATCCAGTCCCAACTGAAAATGCGGTCTTCTCTTGATCCTTCTTGTCGACTTCTACCTGCCAGTAGCCTTTCTTGAGATCGAGTGTAGAAAACCGTTTTGCGTCGGCCAAAGTGTCCATGATGTCATCGATGCGTGGGAGCGGGTATCTATCTTTCTTAGTGACGTCGTTAAGCTGCCTATAGTCGACTCAAAAACGAGTGCTACCATCCTTTTTCTCTACGAGAACTACTGGCGCGGCCCATGGACTGACAGAAGGTTCAATAACGCCTTGTTTTTCTATGTCCGAGATCAGTGCACTCACTTCTCCTTGTTTGGCTATAGGAAGACGTCTCAGTGCTTGTCGAATTGGCTTGGCTCCCTGTGTATCTATGACGTGTGTTACCATACTCGTTTGGCCTTGGTCATCCGGGCTTGTTGAGAAGATGTCACTGTACTTGGTGACCAGATCAGAGGCTCGCTTGAAAGCTGCACTGGCAATTTGACCTGCTTCAATATTGCAGACGTGGATTCCCGGGCTTTGTCTACGTCTTGCCTCCTTTTCCAATGACGGCCGTGAGTGGCTTCCAAAGAGGTGATGGTGGAAACAGGCTGGCAGCTTCCGACGAGTTCTCCCGCTTTGATGCTCGTAGTTAAATCAGCGGTGTTGAGGACTCTAACCGGCACGTATCCGTTCCTTATAGTTCTTATAAGGCTTCATCCTACAATCAAACTGCGCAATGTGGGCGTTTCGTTGGCTCTATCAGATAACATCGGTGGTCTCCAGAATCCCCATCAAGTTTGACCCATACAATGCTTTCAGAAGGATTCGGTACATCAGTGTCAGTACATACCACTTTATTATCTTGGGAATTAGGACACTGGGATCTTCCATGAGTACTTCGACATTCTCCCATTTGAATGCCGGTTTTCCCGAGTCCAACGTGATTCCATGTGGTCGCAGAAAATCCATTCCGAGAATGTAGCCATCCATAATGTTCGCGACCAGAAAATTATGTCGGAACACAAGGTCTCCCAACTGTATCTGGAGTTTGACCTCTCCTTGAACAGGTGCAGTTTCTCCCGTAGCTGTCTGTAGTGAGAGGATTCTGCTCTTGTCAAGTTGTTAGTGTCACTAGGTCTGGTCGGATAATCGATCGGGTTGCACCAGTGTCGATTGTTATGGTGCAATGTTTTCCGTCAACTTGACCCGGAAGGCATAAGCCACCTCTTCCACGATGTAGTCTTGACACGGTGATGGTGGTGCTGGGGATCGCTCCTCCTAGCCAACCTTTGCCTCACGAAGTTGAACCCGTCAGTTTGAAGGGCTTCCATTCTGGGCTCCTGACTAGGTCTGAATCTCCTCCACGCTGGACAATAGCACGATTTTCTTCGCTTTTTGCAATCTCCATGCAAGTGCCACCTCTCACCGCAATTCCAGCATCTAGTACCATTGACATGTGGGTCTCACTCAGTTTCCACGCGCTCACGCAGAACTCGTCTGTCACTACCTCGCGAACATGGGCAGTGGTAGGGCTCACCTTTTTCGCTGCCTCAAAATTCAGACTGTAAGCCAATGCGTCCTTAACTGTTTGCTTTTGGGCTAAGCGCACAGCTTGTTGCAATTCCTGGTCTTCTAAGGCGCTGATGAATGCTTCTGTTGCTGCGTCATCTCGATGTTCTGGGCCATAAGCTGGATGAGCCAAAAGTACCAGTCGCTCAATGTCTTGTGGTAGCTGCTGTAAGGTTTCGCTAGACTTCTGCAACCGATGCCGTAACTGTGACCGATCAATCTCCTTTAGATGATCCTCACCATAACGCATGTCGAGCGCGTTCATAATAGCAGCCGGGTTTGAGTGCAATTCAATGGGGCTCGTCTACAAAAGCTCGGCAGCTGGGCCTCTTAGGGCAAGAATCAATGCAGCTACTCGTTCCTGCTCATCGCAGTGATTTATCCGACCGGCTGCTTCAAACTGGGTTTTGTAAATAGTCCAGGCCGTTTGCGCGTCGAATATTGGTGCTTGCACGTTTCTCGATGTGCTATGTGCTGCGGTTATAAGTGGAGCTGGTGAGATGGTTACTACTGCCTTCGCATCTCTCAATTCTTTTTTCATGTTTTCCATCTGATGATTGATTCTTACCTCGACCTGGCTGATCTCGTGGTTGGTTCTTTCCTCGACCTGATATACCTTTTCCTCGAAGCATTTAATTTGGTGGTTGAGACTACTGAGCTCCACTTTTATTTCGGTAGACTGTTTTTCCAAATCTGCCTTCAAATCAGTTGACTGTTTCTCCAGCTTCTATGCGATGTCTGCCTTGATGTCTGCCTTGATTACGAACGCTTGTTGGTCTAGCTTCGCTGATTGTTCATTTTGCTTCACGGTTAAATTAGAGGACTGTTGTCGCTGCTCCGGCTGCATGTGCATTAACATTTGCATCAGTGCATCTTCTGGTTCCTTTGATTTTGGCGTTTCTGCGTCTCCCTTAAGCTCCGCCATGGTAAAGTCATTTATTTTTATTATTTTGACTTTTATTTATTTATTTCTTTTTCCCACCAGTTTCCACTTTAATTTTCACTATTGTGCACTTTAAAATTGTTTAAACGTTTCCACTTTCAAAATTCTCTTTCTCACTTCTTGACACTGTGTCGCGTGTTATGGTTCGCGGCCAATAATTTTAATGTTCCGGGAAAGTGAAAACGCAATGTCTTTTCCAATTAAGTTTAAAAGAGTTTATTTAAAAGAATGCACAATTATTAATTTCACTATTAAAAGTCTAACTTCCACTTGTCAATAAATTTCTATCGAAATTGTCTTCTAAAATCACTTCACAATCACTCAATTAATATCGCCTTTACCTCGCGCTCCACTCTTTCGCAGTTTTTATTATCGCGGTTGTAATGAATGATGCCCCCATTCATTCAGCTCGCCTTTCAATATGGTCTCTAGCCATTCAACCTATTTCTCGTTCATTGGCGAATGTACTGCCGAGAGGTACCTAGTATATTCGAGCAGCTTAATGAATGGAGTGACGTCACTTTCAGATGTTGATCATGCTTGGTGGGTTCTCGTGGTTTCGAGTAAATTCATTTTGTTGATCATAAGGTTCTTAATTTTTGTGAAAACAATTGCAACAGTAGCTCACAGAATTATTCGTGCATGTGACAATATGAAGAGCTGAACGTCCTTTTTACCCAAATGCAGGCAATATTAAATGCTAGCCCATTAACAAGGTTTTCTAACAACTCTAGTAAATTCAGGCCTTGACATCAACACGTTTTCTAATTTGGGAACTATTTTGTTTTTTTCTCGTTTTATGGTTGGGTGGGGAATGTCATATGTGCACTGAATGTGGGGCTCTTCCGTTCATGAGCGATTGAACTCTCCACTAAGCTCCTTCCCTGTAAACCCAAGATCCCACCCTGGAGCCGATTGACGCATTACTTTGGGTGAGATCTCGTTTTATTACACCATGTAGCGCCTACAAACTGGGGACCCCTCCTCAAACGGGATAGGGGAAGAGGAGCCAGACAATCGATCGCCCAGCCCCGATGTCTCCGGCTGCTGTGAATCCCGTTGAGCATTTACGACTGCACGAACAAAATATGCCATATAGCCAGTCTCACAATGCCTTTTATGTAGCCATGGTTTCACATCCAGGATGAGGTACGCAGTCCAATTTTCCTTCGTTTATCCCACCAAAAGCTGTTGCCAGTCTCGCCAATAAACCGGAGTCTGTTGAATATGAGGATGCAATCCTCAGAGTCTAAGTAGAGAGAAGCTACCTATGCCAAGCGTTTTCAGTACTCTTCCTTACTTAGGGCCTTGCCCCATATAACCGCTCCATACAGCAGCACTGACCCCACGGCACTCATCAGGAGGCATTTTCTTGATGGGTTAGGTCCTCTTACGTTCACTATAAGTCAATTCTGAGCCAATACTCCCGAAGCAGCCTTCTCATCCGTTGACCTGACTTGCTCCAAGAAACTCATCTTTAGGTTTTTCAGCAGCCTCAGGTTCTTCACCGCTGGCTTGGATTTGGTTAGTATGTCTCCAATACCGATCATCCTAACTCTAGAGAGTCCTTTTTGGCAACATTGTAATAAATTAGCCCTACGCCACTTACGCCAATCAGCAGGTCCATGTATCCTACGCTATTGACGTCGATGTCTCGGAGCAACCTTTTAACCACTCACTGCCACTGAACCGCGATTTGACAGGTACCAAACAAAGAAGGGATGACGTCCGGTTTGCACGGGATCAGAGTTCACGTGGCAAGACCTCAGAGTGCGGACATCGGCCAGACAGAATTAAATAAGGAAAAGCGAAGTACAGTGGCTTCTACTACTTTTTCGCTTTATTGCGGTTTCTTGCCAAATCTTTTGTGCTTGATGCAACGTAAATCTTCTATACCCCGCCGAGTGTTTATATCCAAGTGTTTATTATGTTCCGTAGCCGCATTGCTCGCATTTACGTTAAGAAATTGACTAGTCCTTCTCGCGAGCGATTATTAAGTATAATCCGCACTGAAGGCTGGTTAACAGTATTACGGAGTGTATAAAATAAGGGCACAGTGCCATTGAACTCGTGAAAAATGGCAGTCGCAAGGCAAATTGAACAATAATTTTCAACCAGTACTGAATTAGACACATTTTCCGTAGTCGCAAGACGACGAGAATCAGCCGAGATTGGTTGTAAGATTCCCTCCTGGTAAGGAAGTACTGACAATCGGTCGAACATCATTGCGCACTCGACAGTTCCCGGGTGCTCCCGGATATCATCCCAGATTTCGGATGACTGCGCCTCCACCTACACCATTTGCGTGTCCCACGACAAGCGAGCCCTCTCTAACGTTGCAAGTAAGTTCTATTGTAGATTTTTAATGCAGCGCCTAATTATCTTTCGGACCCAGCTTCAGCGGCATGGAACTCCCACCAACTGCAGCTCCCTCAGTACCAGCGGAAGGAAAACTTTCCGCTGCCAGACGACTGCCTAGCAAGGAGGATAAGTCTCCGTGTCGAGTAACATATGCTGAAGTCAAAGCAACGGCAGCAGCGCCAGCAGAAAGCCCGAGCCAAGGGCAATGCTTACACCTGTTAGGAACCACAGCTGGCTGTCTCATTGGTACGTTTCCATTATTGTTTATGAACAAGAAGAAAGACGGTGACGAAGAAAAACCAAAAGATGAAAAATCGCAAACGATTGATATAATAAAAGTTAAGTTCGAACGATATTGTAGTAATAGAGTAGTTACCCTATCAAACTGCTCTAAAAGTTTCCTATCTCCTTCATCCCTACAGCATGGTAATCAATAAGACATTAATGATTATGCAGTTTAGATTTTTTTTAATATCCAATGTCTTATTTAAAATAATCAATAACTAACAAACACCTTGCATATCAATTTTGTATCAAATCAACGTGATATTCCAAAAAAAATAAAAAAATTCGATATATTACTACGCATTATTCATTATTGTATCTTCACGTTGAAAATGAATTCAAATTTATCAACAAATCGCCCAAACATCTTTTCCCTCTTCTCACCTATCACCTTCCAAACAAAAACTTTGCGCAAATCCAAAATAAGTAAACGAGCCTTTGAAAATCAAATCTACATTGCTACAAATTACATACAAAGTGGGAAAAGCATTACTTGTGTGCAAATCTAACTTGTTTGGGATTCAATTGCACGGCGACATCTCCACTCAAATCCACAACAGCAACAACAAACCCAAAAGCAGCAGCAATTCGAAGTAAATCACATACGCAAGACAAGAACGAGTTCTGTTGCTGATCAAGACAAAGGGGAATTCGATTTGTTGCAGGATAGAGTGCAAGCGACGATGGTAGATATATTGCGTGAAGAAGAGACTCTCATGCGATGAACGAGAATGTAAATGGGCAGAATGGAAGAATGATGTTTGGTTTCCTCGCGCGACCGGAGGGAATTTGCGTGCGGGATGAGATCTAACTGGGAGTTGGGATTGGACCACAGAAGAAGACGGAACAGGAATGAGCGGTTCCAAATGAGGTGTAGAAAGAATAGCGGACAAGGGTTCGTACGAGGGAGATTGAAAAGAGTGCGGGTTCGTCACTGTTTGCGTTTTTGGTTGTTGGCGGAATTTTTACGTGCTCGAGTCTGAAATTGAATGCGTTGAGTGGTTGTTGAGAAAGTGTACGGCGGTTAATTTTCAATTGCACGTGCAATGACAGTGCTCCGCTGATTGTTCTCTTGGACGCAACGTGGTCAAAGGAAATATAGTGGCACATGACAATCGATATAGCGGGAATTACGGTTTTCTAGCCGGTGTGACGGTTTTCTCTAGAGCAGATTTGATGGCGTTTAAACATATTTCGCAGAATATGACGAATAAGTTGTTTGATGAATAGGAATTGAAGAGTGAAAGACGAGAATGTCAGGTTAATTATATTTTCCATGTGGAAAGCGTTATGAAACGCTCGAAGAAAATCGAATCGTATCTTGTATTAACCGGGCCGTGGATTACGGTTTGCAAGAATAGCAATGTGTAGTGAATATGCGCTCATAATGTCAAACCTGTGTGCTTGAAGAGATTGCAACGGGTCGCAATGGATTAAGCTTTCTCGCCACGCCTGAACCATTTTTCTCATTCCAATTTCGAATCACAGATTCCCATACTTCGTGAAAATCAGGTTGCGGATAAACGCGATCTTGTAAAGTCTTCCGATTGCTCGAAATAATCGATCAAGTGACAAAACTTGGAAGACAATAATTTATTTAAAAACAAAAAAATTAAAAGTGAAAGAAAACATCTACAAATTTTTACCCTTTAAATGTTCGTTGTAAAGAAACTAAGATCTACAACATAATACAAAATCGACAAAACGTGAAATGCACCGAATGTGAAGAAACCGGGAGAAAAAATAGTTTTTAACTAATATTATACTTCTTGGTTTCAATAGCCGAACGGAAATAATAAGCCAGTTAAAGTAATTCATATCGTTCCAGTTAGGATACCTACATCGTTCTCGGGCGCTCGTGAGGATGTGGATAAGTATCCTTTTGTACATTTTCTTTCCAAATCATTTTGTTATGTGAATTTTATTTTAGTTTCTTTGCAAATCATTTCTTATGTAAATTTTTTTATAGTTTCTTTGTGTATGAATTTTGATGGTATATTCTCATTTTTGTTACCGTTTCATCATTAGCATTAGAATTTGATTATCTCTGTTCTAACTGAGAAAAAACAAAAAAAAAATCCCTCGAATACGTTACTTATAGCGAAAAATGTAACAATTTGAAATTAAACGATACCAATCGACATGTTAGAAGTAAATGAGAATTAAGGAATGTTGAATTGAACTTATATCCCGGTCTTTCCTTTCCTTCTGCTCTGACCGGATATAGGACCCAGTACGATGGTAGGCTCTCCACGCCAGAAATGAGCCAGCCATCGGACACCAATTAACCTCCTTTTGTTTCAGGTGACTTCGCGGGTTGAGTGGCCCGAGCAAGGTGCCTCTTTATGGCATAGGGCTATGTGATCAAATTGCATAGCTCTATGACATAAATTGGTCATCGGGGTACTTCTCCTCTGATGGGAAGGCTCATGCAAGCTACGTTGTATGAGTTTTCCACTCAGAAGAGAAATACCTGGCCACTGCAACATTTATGGAGTTTGATCCGGTTGGGTGGGTGCGCGGGGGCTCCATCAGCACCCGGTTGCCCCTCCCTTATTTGTGGGCCATGAGCCTCGTCGGGTAAAGACGACGTTACCCTAAGTCCGCCCATTTTTACTTGTTTCGCTTGTCCTCTGAACAAGTAATTTTCTCTCTGAATGGTTGCCTACAATTTTTGCGACTTCGGTCGCCTTTCTTTTTGTGACCCCAGAAATTTGTGAATGCGAAATTCTTTTGTAGCGGGTCCTTGTGCTGGGGGAATGAACCCACCCCACAACACCGCAATGCTAGCCTGCCAGCGTTCACGCGTCCCCAGACAAGGCGTTTCGGCGGATATCTTCACCTTCCACTGCCGAGGCAGCAGACCATCGCTGCAGTCCTTTACGGATTTTGAAATTATTTAATTCACCACAAATGGTGCCCAATGTGGGGCCCGAAATGCCCGGCTGTATCATCAGTCGTGAGCACAAGACAGTCCATCGTCTCTAGGTGTCCCTACCAGGTGTCCAAATTATTGGCGGGTAGAGAACTGCTGTGGGCTTTTGCACTAATCGTGCCCCAGCAACTTAATAACTTCTGGACGTGTGTTGTCTTAGGACATCAATATCGTTTGGTCCTGCTTCTGATTTGTACTTTGGTGGTTTACCACCATTGTATGACTAGTAAGGCCAAATGATATTAGAGCCCCTATTTGTATTTGGAGGTTATTATTCAAACATCTATTTTGCAGCGGATTCTGATCTGTTCCTCAAACCAAGCGGTGCCTGAGTGTCTTACACTACATGGATTTTGATTTCGTGTGATTGGCTGAGTAGCTAATCCATGACTATCCATGACAAGACACGCGCTGCTTGTGGATCAGAATTCAACCCTGGGCTGACAAGTTGTAATTTGTAAAAACTTGCGGATGAGGGAGCATTCCCGAACCCTGATTCTCATGGTGCCGCAAGAGAGTAGTCCCTGTGACGCCTCAGGAGGAGTGTCCCATTGATGTCCGTACTTGGGAAGAAGGACGGAAGGGAAAAACCCATTATTATTTTTTTGGATAACGTAAATTTTTGATAACTTAATTAAACTTTTTCGTACCTTTAACTTTTTTTGTGAGGAGTGTTACATAGTTCGCCACTGACGGCTTTTCACCTACCTTGTACATTTTGTTTAACCTCATATATATTACATTTAATATTCTTAGTTTTAAGGTTTTCTTTAGTCTATATAAAGTTTTAGTCTGTTCCAGCTGTCTGACACGCAGACTCACATCATTTAACGAAAATGTCAACCAAATGCACGCCAGACAAGCGTCGGTTGCATTTGGATGCAGTGTCCACGGCATTATGCGTCATCTGCCAGCAGGCACGAAACGATGGGACGTCCGTACAAACGTTGGCTCGTGGGCATGAGTTCCACGAAGCCTGCGTGACCCAGCATTTACTGGTCAGCCGGACTTGCCCTTTGTGCCGACAACCAGCCACGTCGGCGGGTCTACCTTTCAGCCACCTAGAGCTTCCAGCTGATCAAGTGGTGGTGCCCAAACCAAAGAACCGGCGGGATCAAGTTCCACCAGTGGCTGATGAGCCTGACTTAATGAGCAGAACTGAAGCAGTGCCGCCTGCGGAAGGGCAGAGATCCACCGTGGCTGTAGAGGCGACCATCCTGCAAGATCTGATGGCGCTTATGCAAGGTTTGACCACCCGGGTAGCCGCGCTGGAAAGCAAGAAGGAAGATCCAATACCATCTCGTCCAAGAATGCCTCCGATGTGGGATTCGGACTTAAATCCCTGGGATTTTCCGGCAGACCTGCGGCGCGATCACGAAAGAATCCGGTCCCGTACGGAAATGAATCCGTTGGCTCCAGTGTACTGACCCCGGCTGAGCCAAGCACCGCCACCAACTCAGGCTCCAGTGGCTCCTCTGGACCAACGCATCCTTCAACACGCTACGTATCGGCTGAAGCCGACGCAGATTCCCAACATCATTCAGGGCTGGAATCTGCATTTCAGCGGGGAACCCAACACCATAACTGTGGGGGTTTTCATTGGTCGGGTGGAGTCGCTGATTGAGCAAATGTTGGCAGGTGACCACACGGCGCTGGCAGGATACTTGCCAATGCTGCTTAGGGGGGCAGCACTTGAGTCATATTGGTGAATACATTTGGCCCCACCATCAATACGCTGCTCCCGGCTGAAGGAGGTACTCCGCATGGAGTACCTTACGATCGATATGGATGAAAGGGTCCTGGGCAAGATCCATGCCAGATGGCAGCGTCCGGACAAGACCTTTCATCAATACCGAGCCGATATCCTTCGGCTGAACGACCAGTTGTCAGAGCCGACGTCTTCCACCCAACTGCTGCGGGTGCTAAAGCGCAATCCAAGGCTGGAGCTTCATCGCCACATCGTGAATTCAGATCCGCAGAGTATGAAGGTACTGCTGAGGACTGTGAGTCGCCTGGAGGGGGTTGAGGTAGACCTCCGGGAAGGCCGTACATACTAGATAGGATGGGTCCTCGGCGCGGAATCGCGGAAGTGGTCCAGATTGGTATGGATCGGGACCAGCTTGCTGTAGCAGCGATGGGAAACCTCACGACCTGCTAGAACTGCAATCAAACCGGACATCGGTTTTTTGCAAGTCGAGCAGAGCGTATGGCTTTCTGCTACGGTTGCGGTAAGCCGGACACCTACTTTCCGGACTACCCCGACGGTGCCGCGCAAAAAAAAAGGCCGAACGAGTACCCGACCACCTCAGTGGTACTCGAAGCCCCCGCAGTAGTTCCCCAGCCAGCTGCTCACCCCAACAACCCTGACGATAACCTACCAGCCATGACTACTATGACTGCGGAAGTTCACTCCCTTCTGGAGGCCTCGCCAACGACAGTATTGAAGCGACCACCGCAGTCACTGCCTGAAGAACCTCGGCAGCCTCAAATGCGCATACTAAAACCTTATCTTGTTCGACTACAGGAATATCGGGTGGCTAGAGAGCGAATATTTGCTTCCGAAGAAGTTACTTCTCGCCCGCGCAAGACAAAATGGTCAACCCGTTGTTGGCGGAATTTCCGCAAGAGAGTGCGCACCTGCCGTCAAATACTAAACTTTTGTAACATCTCGAAGGTTGCTGAGAATGAGATCAGACCTTACCACCCAATTAAAGTGTTGGGCGAAATCGCGTTTGCATTGATTGACACGGGTGCCAGTATCAGTTGCCTTGCCTCGAGCCTTGGCTCGAAGGTGCTCCATGAATATCCTACCTTGATTAAGCCCTGGCGCACTGAAATCAGTACGGCTGTTGGCACCAAATACCCTATACAAGGTAGACTGACAACACCCGTGACGTTCAGAGGTCAGACGAAGGATATTACTTTCTACATTATCCCGTCTCTGACTCAGAACGTGTACCTTGGTTTCGATTTTATCCTTCATTTTGGATTGGCCTCCGATTTATTCACAGATTTGTCATTAAATACTAGATATGTCCATGAACTCACTTCTATTCCCGATAGCCATGAACTGACACCCAACCAACGGCAACGCCTGGAAGCATCCATCGCTGCTTTTCCATCTTACGCTACCCAAGGCCTTGGCCGCACCACCCTAGTCTCACACGTCATTGACGTTGGCAATAGTAAACCGATTAAGCAGAGACACTATGCCATCTCACCAGCCATGGAGAAGTTGGTGTATGCGGAGCTGGATAGGATGCTCGAGTTGGGGGTTATAGAGGGGTCCCAAAGTGCCTGGTCCTCACCGGTAACCTTGGTGGTGAAGCCAGGTAAAGTCCGCCTTTGTCTAGATGCCCGTGAGGTGAACGCGGTCACCATCAAGGACGCGTACCCTCTTCTGCTCATCGACGGAATATTAGGGAGACTGCCGAAAGCCAATTATATTACCAGTCTCGACCTAAAAGACGCCTTCTGGCAAATTCCACTCTATGAGGGGTCGAGGGATAAGACCGCCTTCACAGTGCCTGGATGACCATTTTATCAGTTCGTCACAATGTCCTTTGGCCTGTGTAACGCGCCGCGAACGATGACCCGCCTGATGGACAAAGTCATCCCACCTCATCTGAAACACCAAGTGTTCGTGTACCTGGATGATCTTTTACTCATCACGGAAACGTTCGACCAACACCTCCTACTCCCGCAAGAAGTAGCCCTGCACATCAGTAAGGCGGGACTCACCATCAGCGTACAAAAAAGTAAATTTGTCATGAACGAAGTCCGATACCTAGGACATGTCATAGGACATGGCACTATCAAAACGGATCCAGACAAAACTCCTGCGATTGATGAGTTCCCCTTACCAAAAACAGTCAAGCAGCTACGACGTTTCCTTAGTGTATGCGGTTAGTACCGAAGGTTTGTTCGGAATTATGCAACAGTTTCAGCGCCCTTGTTGGAAATGCTGCGGAAAGGAACGTTCATTTGGACCGAGCTCAGCCGAAAGGCAATTGAAGGGCTAAAACAAGCCCTAACAATAGCTCCGGTCTTGCGCAGCCCCGACCTTACGAAGCCCTTCTCCATTCATTGTGACGCAAGTCAACATGGAGTTGGAGCCATGCTGGTGCAATTGACCGATGAGGGAGAAGAAGCTCCCATCGCCTTCATGTCCAATAAGCTGAACTCGGCCCAAAGGGACTATACTGTGTCCGAGCAGGAATGTTTGGCAGCGGTAATGGCCTTGAAGAAATTCCGAGCCTATATAGATGGCCGCCAGTTCGAGATCAACACAGACCACGCTTCGCTACAATGATTGATGAACCAAGCAGACTTACATGGACGCCTAGTAAGATGGGCTCTTAAACTGCAAGGGTTCAAGTTTTCCATCAAACATCGCAAAGGGACCCAGAACATCGTACCCGACACTCTCTCACGAATATTTTCACCAAAGGGAGCCGAATTGACAATAAATGACGAAGACCCCATCGAGATAGATTTGGACACCCCACATTTCGAATCAGACAGCTACAAAGAGTTGAGGCAAACCATCGTGACCCAACAATCACAGCTGCCTGATTCGAAAGTGATAGATGGCTACGTGTATAGACAAAATGAATACGCCACTGGTGATCCATGGCAGGAAGAAGAGTCCTGGAAACTCTGGGTACCGGAGGAAATGACACAATATCTGATCCTCCAACGCACATGACCATCCTTTAAGTGCCCACGGAGGTTACGGTCGGACGTTCCGGCGAATCAAGAAATACTTCTTTTGGCCTAAAATGGCATCCCAGGTCAAAGACTACGTGAGCGCCTGTGAAACCTGTTAAGGCACTATAGCGCTCAACTAGCCCCTTCAACCTCCTATGGGTCAACTCAACGCCCCAGAACGCGTATTCCAACGTCTATACATAGATCTACTTGGTCCATATCCTCGATAATCTATGGGATACATCGGAGCTATAGTTGTTCTAGACCAGCTCTCGAAATTCCCACTGGTGGAACCGTTTCGCAAGTTCACGACTCCATCCATCGTGAAATTTCTAGATAGCTGGGTATTCCACGTGTTCGGGTTTCCAGAGAGTGTGTACTCGGACAACGGAGTACAGTCCAGGTCTCGGCAGTTTAAGGGCCTACTCGAACAGTATGGCATCGAACACCAACTGACGCCCATATACTCTCCTCAGTCTAACACCTCTGAACGGTTGAATCGCACACTGTTAGCCGTGATCCGTTCTTACGTTCACCCATCTCAGAAAGATTGGGACCGCAGATTGTCCGCCATCACATGCGCTCTGCGATCATCTTATCATTCCGGCACCGGTGTCGCACCTTACTTTGCCGCCTTCGGACAGCACATGATTTGCCATGGTAAATCATACCGGTTGTTACGGCTTTTAAAGTGTTTGGGAGACTCCCTCGTTGCGCTGGAGTCCCACGAGCGTTTAAGAGACCCCCGCCAACAAATCTGACGGAAGATTAAGGCCGCGGGACGTGCAAATGAGTCGCAGTACAACCTCAGGTCACGACCTTCCAATTTTAAAGAAGGCGATGAGGTTTTCCGGTGTGGTTTTGTGTCTAGTTTGACCGAACTATAAAAAAATAAGAAAGTGCTCCGCGCACATCAAGAAATCCAAACACGAACTTTACATTTAACTTTAAGAACTTTATTGATTATAATTTCGTTTGAGTATTCACTCGGACAGCGTAACGTTCTACATCTAATTAGCAAAAACTGAAGGTGTTCATGGATACGCTTCTATTTATTATGCGAAAAATGATGAGTTCGCGACACGTGAATTAATTATGCGAAAGTAATTTTGATTACGATGGGACATGTGCCGCCGCGTAAATTGCTTACCTATTGTCTAGGTTCGGCACATGTCATTTCCGTTGCAGATTCGTTGCATTTGGGTAAATGCAACGTTTGCAGTAATTGATTTATGTGAGAATTATTTTTATAGGAATTCGGAGTAAGCGTATACATGACTTCTCCCCCCTTACAATAAGAATTCTCCTGAATTCTAACCTTTTCATTACAATTTGTTTTAATGTTTTTGTTTACATTCATAATTTCTTTTGTTTTATGTATTTTATAAAAAATGGTAAGTATTGCAAAAATGATACATATAAGTATTGAAATTGTTGTTATTCCTAATATTGGACTTATAGTTTTGTAGAATTTAAGAATTTCTAAAGGTTCCAAATTTTCAATATGTTGTATGGTAATATTTTCAAAATTAATTCTTTTGGTAAAATTAAAATTATAGTCTGCTTCATAATAAAATCTGTCAACAAATTTGATATCATTGCTACTAAAGGTTTCATTTAGGATTTGAATAGTACAATTATTGAATGTTATTAAGTAATTACCGTTTAGTTTTATATATCTGTCATCACAAGAATTTATAATTTGTTGATTTTTCATATTTTTACAAAGTATAGTTTGATCATCCAATTTTTTAATTTCTTGAAGTTTATTTATTTGTGTAAAGCAATTATTTTTTTCAATGCAATTGTTTACAATTTTGAGATCTTTTTCATATTGAATTTCTCCACTATATTGATATTTTGTTTGATTTATTTCAATAACAAATTGATCTTCTATATTAAGTTCTAAAAAGTTTTTATTTGGAATTGGGGTTATCAATTTAAGGTCGACTATTTTGTATTTATTGGGAATTTTGATGGCAAGGGTTAGTTCGTCCTTGTCTAGTTGCAAAAGTCTTGTTTTAGCGTTTTTAAGTCTGTAAAAGTCTAGTCCTGTTGTCAAGATTTCAGTAGTTGTCAATAAACTTGGGTGAACAATACCATGTCGGGTAAATGCTATGCTGTCCATAATTTGGTCTAGTTTTTCTTTAAGCATCTGCAATCTTATCATTTGATCTAACTGCAGTTGTTTTACTATAATTTTTCTTTCGTTAGCAGTTACTTCTTCGTAAGTTTTTGTAATTTGATTTCTATCTGATTCAATGGTGTTTTTAAGAATTTTTATCGAGTCACTGATATGCGAATTGATTTCTATTTGCTTATTTAGGTTACCGATAGTTTTGTCTTCGTTAATTTCTACTGTTTTAATGTGTTCAGTGATTTCCTTTCTATCGTCGTCATTCATGGTACCAAAAAGCCATTTTTCTACTGTACCAACGATATTGAGTAAACCTCTTTTCTTTCTAGGACTAGGCTGAATAGTTTTAAACTTTGCACGAATAGTTTCTAGTTCTTGTCTAATAGTCAAGTCATTCCCAAGGTTCAACCGTTTGATGTTTTCCTCTGCTAAATCGATTGCCTGCCTAAATTCTGTTAAATTGAGTACGTGAATTATTGTCCTAGCATCTTGAATAACCTCCGTTGTTCCCATATTTATTATTGTAAAGCCATTTTCAGTCGATATTGGTTGTATATTTAATGTCCCAGTTGTTGGTTTTACCATAGAGATTAGAAGCAACCATATGATGATTATGACCTAAAATAAGTATTTAATCTTGGATATGTCATAATAAAAAGTAATTGATTTGTTAAGGGTAAACGATTTAAACGACTTAAGTTAAGGTTAAATTATTGAAACTATTGAATTTTGCTTTGCAAAATATCTGCGAGCATTTTCTTCCTTAAATAAACCATGTCCTCTTGGGAAAAATTTGGTTCACAATTGCGAGTTATATGTTCAGCAAATGTGCAGCTAAATACACCACAGTCATATGCATTTGTTTGAAGTGGACCGTTTAGAATTTGCTCCTTTTTCCAAAAAGAAAAATCTAAAACCTCATCTTTCTTATCCATCGATTCTTCCTTGACATAATTTTCTAGTAAATCTAGAACTTCGGTATTTGGAGTCCTCATTGGATCATAATATTTAATGTATTTTTCCTTTGGGCTTATTATGGCTAAGCACCAATGTGTTTGGTTTATGTGAACTGGAATTATTATTAAATCATAGGAGAATATATCCACTTTCCGTGTCCATCTTCGAACTGCACTATATCCTGTTTTGTTTAGGCACAGCGTGAAAAATGTATTCATTGCATACACTTTCGGAAGATTATTTGCATTGTCTAGTGAGCTTCTTTCTACTAGCAAATTTAGGTAAAAGTTAATTATTTGGTCGTTTAACCATTCTTTTCCTAGTAAGGTGGCTGCATCGCTCCTCTTTATTGATAAATTAAATTTCTTTACCAAAACCTCGGAGTTAGGACCTTCTTTAGCTTTTATTTCTGCTTCTAGAATTCTTTTATCCTCTGTTTTAACGATATCGTCTTCTGAATAATCGTTTAGATTTGTATGTTTTAATTCTCTTTTAATATTTGTGGGATGGACATTATGTAATTTTGCCCTTCTATATCTTGGTTTTTCTTTGTGTCTTACAGCTTTATAGTCCTTTATGAATCCAGTCGTCCTAGTTTCCTCGTAGTTTTCACGTTTTTTATTTATTTTTTCCAAATATTTTTGTTTTGCTTCGTTGATGTTATTTTTAATTTTTAAAGCGTCTATTCGTTGTTCCTGAGCATCGATAGGGGTACACTTGATAGTTGAATGATAGCGATTGTTGTAGTTTCTAACAGCCTGTTGTACTATTTGTTTTGGTGAAAAATTTGTTTTATTTAATATTAAAGTTCTGCATATCGAAAGTAATGTGTTGTGAAAACGTTCTACGTCAGCATTACCTGTATGGCTATGCGCTTTTGTTATATGTAGTTCTACTTCCTCTTCTTTTAAGAATTCCTTTACGTTAATAGTATTTAATTCATTTCCTGCAGTAATTTTCTTGGGTTTTCCTATTTTTGCAAAATGTTCTTCTAAAGTTTCAATGATTGTTATATGATTTTTGTCAGGTAGGAAGTAAGCAGAGCCAAATTTCGAAAATCGATCTATTATTGTTAAGAAATCATATTTCATGAAGGTATAAATATCTATATTGATAATTTCGTTTTTACTGTCGGGTGTTTCTGTGTAATTAAATTTAGGTTTGATCGGTTTTCTGTCATATTTCGCCATTTGACAGACATCGCATTGGTTGAGTACAATTTGTATTAGTTCCTGTAATTTTGGATAATAGATCTTGTTTTTTATAGAATTGAAAGTTTCTTGTATGCCGGAGTGCATACTTTCCTTTATGTGATACAGAGATATTTGCTTTACTGCTTCGGTTTCCGTTTTTATATCCTGAGCTCTAAAAGAGCATCGAATAAACTTGACTTGGCTGTCATTTGAGTACATTTCCCTTATTGTTTGTTGCAAGATGTTATATTTGCTGTCTTCAAGTTCCGTATAAATACCGGTTATCCCCTTCTTTATGTACTTTCTAAGGATTTCGCGTAAATTGTCGA
Source organism: Odontomyia ornata (assembly GCA_963969285.1). NCBI lineage: Eukaryota > Metazoa > Arthropoda > Insecta > Diptera > Stratiomyidae > Odontomyia > Odontomyia ornata. The sequence continues at coordinate 31,429,238 of OZ017743.1, forward strand.
AATCGTATTCCGCTATATAAATTATTCGCTTTTTATGAATAACTTCTAACTCTTGGATCTTATTATTTGTCAATATTAACTGTGTCCTATATTTATTTACAATTTCCTCCTTAATAGGTATATGATCTTGTAGATCTTCTTCCGCAGAATGTTTTGTAGCTATTGTACTATCGTGACTTTCCAAGTTAAATATTATTCCTAAATCTGAAAAAGAGTTTGTATGTTTAAATGAGCTTGTCGACTTTTCATCACACTCCTTAGGTTGATTAGTACGGCTGAGAAAATCCGCTACCTTATTTTCTTTTCCCTTTACGTACTCAATATCAAAATGATATTCTCCTAGTTTTAAGAGCCATCTTTGATGCCTGGGTGAAAGGTCCTTCCCTTTATATTTAGCATGAAGGTATTTGATAGGTTGATGGTCCGTATAAATAGTAAACTTGTTACCATAGAGATACGGTCTGAAATAATTGACCGACCACATAATGGCAAGAAATTCCTTATCAGTAGTGGCGTAATTCCGCTCATGACAGTTTAATGTCCTCGAGGCAAAGCACACTGGATGCCCGTTTTGTGACAAAACGGCGCCAATTGCATACTGAGACGCGTCCGTTGTTAATTGGAAGGGTTTCTGAAAATCAGGAAATCTTAAAACAGGATGTGATATTATAAGGGCTTTTAGTTTCTCAAAAGCGCTAATATAATTTGGATCTTTACAATTAACTTTTTGGTCCTTTTTCAGATACTTTGTTATAGGTTGAGCTACTTTTGCGTAGTCCTTAATAAACTTTCTGTAGTAACCCGTTAATCCTAGAAAGCTCTTTATCTGTTTGTGCGTTTTTGGCAATTCTAATTTTTGTATTATTTCAACCTTTTCGGGATTTGGTTTCAGTCCATCTTTTGAGATAATATGACCTAAAAATGTGGTCTCCTTCTTCATAAAATTGCACTTATCTATCTGGATTTTAAGTTGATGTGCTTTCAAAGTTTGAAAAATGTCTGTTAACGCTTTAATGTGTTCCTTTAAAGAGGTGCTAAAAATCAGAATATCGTCTAAATAAACGACACATGATTTATTTACGAAATCTCTTAACACGTCATTCATTAGGCGCTGAAATGTCGCTGGTGCATTCTTTAGACCAAACGGCATTCTTACAAATTCATAAAGTCCGTGAGGTGTTACGAAGGCTGTTTTATGCCTGTCTTCCTCTTTGACTAGAATTTGATGATAACCTTTTGCTAAATCGATTGTTGAAAAATATTGGGCTCTACCTAGTTTATCGAGGATAGAGTCAATATTTGGCAATGGGAATTTATCATCCAATGTTATTTCGTTTAGTTTTCTGTAATCTACCACTAAACGAAATTTCTTTTCCCCCGAGTTGTCCGATTTTTTGGGTACTATAATAAGAGGACTTGAATACATTGAATTACTCTTTCGAATAATTCCTTGCTTTTCAAGTTCCGCAATTTGTTTTCGGACCTCCGCTTCGTGCTTAGGAGGATACCTGTACAGTTTTGAGTTGACTTGATTTTCGGTTGTAGTCTTTATCTCATGTTTTATTGTGGGGGTACTCGTGAGTTTGTCACCCTCCTTAAAAAATATTCCCTCATACCGTTTTATCAGGTTTATTATTTCGGCATATTCTTCTTTGTTCAGGTGATCTAACTGTAATCTTTTTAAATAATCACCATGCACTTCTTCTAAAGAATTTACTTCATCAAAAGGATAAGGGCTATTAATAAATTTAATGGCATGTCCATTTAAAATAATTAATTTTCTCTCGAAATCTATTAATGTATCGAGATTATTTAGTAAATCAGTTCCGATTATGAACTGATATTTTCGGTTTTGTAACCTATTAACCTTCCACCGAACCAAGGCTCGTGAGGGTGGAGGATCAATTTCTTCTGGCGATGGAGTATGAACTTCATACTCGATCTTATCTTTTCCTGTAATAGTTGAAAATATGATTGGCTTGATTTTCACCTTATTAAATGTATTAATTCGGTCATCAATTACACTGAATGATGCCCTAGTATCAATTAAAGCTACATATTTAACATTATTTATAGTAATTTGAATCAAAGGCAATTGTTCCGAGGCTAGTTGCGAAAAAAATATTCATTTAGGTTAATTTCAGGGGATGAGTCAGAGTAGGTTTCTTCATCAGATAAATTATTTGATTGGTTTTGGTTTTTAACCTTTTCAATATTTGATCTATGGAATTGCGCATTCTCAACTTCCATGGGCTCAATACCCGGTTGGAGTTTAGACTTCCATGTTTGTTTTGAACGACCTGAAAAATTATTGGCTTTATTTTGCCCCGATTTGTTTGAGTTCTGAGATCTGAAAAATTGATTTTGACCACTATTTTGTTGTCCACTGTCATTGTCTTTTTGTCTGTACTTATTAAATTGTCTGTTTTGTTTTGTATTATCCTCTCCGTCAGAATTTTTGTCAGTCTGTCTGTTTTGTGAGGAATTAGGATTAGAATCCTTGAAATTATTTTTGTGGAATTTAGGTTTGAACATTTTGACCTTTCTAAATTCTGGTCTGATACATTCATCTTCAAATCTTCTTGATCTCATAATTTCTATTATTTTATCAATATTTGTCTCACTGTATATCTTTTCTAATAGAACACCCTGACTCATTTCTTTCACTACATTTGTTAGAATTGAATTAACATTACTAAGGTCAATAAACATTTTATCCTGATAATAGATTATTAGTTCATCTGCCTTATACTTAATTTTTTGTACTTCCTCAGCCAATTCGCTTACATTGTGCACCTTTAGTTCGTTGATTTTTTTGTAGATTTCCCACGGTTGAACGTCTGGTCTGAAACGTAGCTTTAGCTGATCCTTGATGAGTTGCCAATTATCTGTTTCTGGGATGTTGATGATTGCGTTCTTAGCCTCGCCTTGGATTTTCTCATAATAGATGGTCCTTACTGCTGTTTTCTTTGAATCTTCATTGTCAATTTTGCTCAAATAGTATTCAACACTGCTCAGGAAGCCGTTGATGGTAATATCTCCGACGCCGGTAAAGTTGTTCATATATTTGATTTCCTTTAATATTTTATCGTTATGATCGTTTGATGATTGTCTGTTTGAAATTTGTTGAAGAGCTGTTGCCAACTGTTGGACCTGCTCCTCCCTTTGAGCAAGTTGTAGTTGAAGTTGTTGGAATTGTTGAACCAGTTCTTCCATTCTGTATGCGTCGTTCCGTCCTTGGTTGAAGATATTCCTTCTTCTTGTTCTTCGTCCAGCAGGATCCACGTTTTATATGGGGTTTTTTAAAAATCTTAGGCTATGTTACCTGTTTCCAAGTTTTGTGAAACTTTGTTCAATTTGTCCGGTTTAATTTGTTCGGTTTGAAATGTTGCTTTTCACTTCTTATTAGGAACTTTGTTTGTTTTACACACTTTTTAAATTAATTTATGGGCGATCAGATCTCTACAGCAGCCTCACTGCGAGTTTTAAGCGGACCTTTATGCTTCGTGTGTCTGCTCTGATCTTATTATATAGGTTAATAATAACCGTATTAACCTTCGCGGCTTTCCCGATTATTATTTTGTTTAATATTTATGTGTTTTTAGTTTATCGGCACCTTCGCGGCACTTAACCGATTTTATTTTTAAATAGTCACCACACTTTTTCGTTAGTTCCTTCGCGGATTTTCGAACTGTGGCGTTTACCGACTGCGCCAGTTTTGTGTCTAGTTTGACCGAACTATAAAAAAATAAGAAAGTGCTCCGCGCACATCAAGAAATCCAAACACGAACTTTACATTTAACTTTAAGAACTTTATTGATTATAATTTCGTTTGAGTATTCACTCGGACAGCGTAACGTTCTACATCTAATTAGCAAAAACTGAAGGTGTTCATGGATACGCTTCTATTTATTATGCGAAAAATGATGAGTTCGCGACACGTGAATTAATTATGCGAAAGTAATTTTGATTACGATGGGACATGTGCCGCCGCGTAAATTGCTTACCTATTGTCTAGGTTCGGCACATGTCATTTCCGTTGCAGATTCGTTGCATTTGGGTAAATGCAACGTTTGCAGTAATTGATTTATGTGAGAATTATTTTTATAGGAATTCGGAGTAAGCGTATACATGACTCACACTGTTAGCCGTGATCCGTTCTTACGTTCACCCATCTCAGAAAGATTGGGACCGCAGATTGTCCGCCATCACATGCGCTCTGCGATCATCTTATCATTCCGGCACCGGTGTCGCACCTTACTTTGCCGCCTTCGGACAGCACATGATTTGCCATGGTAAATCATACCGGTTGTTACGGCTTTTAAAGTGTTTGGGAGACTCCCTCGTTGCGCTGGAGCCCCACGAGCGTTTAAGAGACCCCCGCCAACAAATCTGACGGAAGATTAAGGCCGCGGGACGTGCAAATGAGTCGCAGTACAACCTCAGGTCACGACCTTCCAATTTTAAAGAAGGCGATGAGGTTTTCCGGTGCAATTTCCACCAAAGTGATGCCGCTGAGCATTACAATGCCAAGCTGGACCGGCACTTCTTGAAAAGCCGTATACAGAAGGTAGTAGGACCCAATCGTTATCTGATAACGGACCCATCGGGAAAAGAAGTGGGGATATACCACGCAAAAGACCTGCACCAATAGATACTTAGCCACGTCTGTTCTGTCCGTCCGCACACAGTTTCAAGCACGCGCAAGGTTTATATACTTACGGCAAAACACAAACATACGTATCAGTCTATCCGTCTGTCAATTGTGGTTTCTTTTATTAATTGTCACTCCATATTCCGACGCCAAAGGCAACCCATGCTATAATGAAAGATCCTTCAGCTCCTTTTTCGCAATCCTCGTCGCCTTGGGATCGCGAGAAAACTAGCTGCCCTGTAGTAATAGAGCAGTTACCCTATCAAACTGCTCTAAAACTTTCCTATCTCCTTCATCCCTACAGCATGGTCATCAATTAAGCATTAATGATTATGCAGTTTAGATTTTTCTTTTTAATATCCAATGTCTTCTTTAAAATAATCAATAACTAACAAACACCTTGCATATGAATTTTGTTTCAAAACAACGTGATATTCCAAAAAAAATAAAAAAAAATTCGATATATTACTACGCATTATTCATTATTGTATCTTCACGTTGAAAATGAATTCAAATTTATCAACAAATCGCCCAAACATCTTTTCCCTCTTCTCACCTATCACCTTCCAAACAAAAACTTTGCGCAAATCCAAAATAAGTAAACGAGCCTTTGAAAATCAAATCTACATTGCTACAAATTACATACAAAGTGGGAAAAGCATTACTTGTGTGCAAATCTAACTTGTTTGGGATTCAATTGCACGGCGACATCTCCACTCAAATCCACAACAGCAACAACAAACCCAAAAGCAGCAGCAATTCGAAGTAAATCACATACGCAAGACAAGAACGAGTTCTGTTGCTGATCAAGACAAAGGGGAATTCGATTTGTTGCAGGATAGAGTGCAAGCGACGATGGTAGATATATTGCGTGAAGAAGAGACTCTCATGCGATGAACGAGAATGTAAATGGGCAGAATGGAAGAATGATGTTTGGTTTCCTCGCGCGACCGGAGGGAATTTGCGTGCGGGATGAGATCTAACTGGGAGTTGGGATTGGACCACAGAAGAAGACGGAACAGGAATGAGCGGTTCCAAATGAGGTGTAGAAAGAATAGCGGACAAGGGTTCGTACGAGGGAGATTGAAAAGAGTGCGGGTTCGTCACTGTTTGCGTTTTTGGTTGTTGGCGGAATTTTTACGTGCTCGAGTCTGAAATTGAATGCGTTGAGTGGTTGTTGAGAAAGTGTACGGCGGTTAATTTTCAATTGCACGTGCAATGATAATGCTCCGCTGATTGTTCTCTTGGATGCAACGTGGTCAATGGGAATATAGTGGCACATGACAATCGATATAGCGGGAATTACGGTTTTCTAGCCGGTGTGGCGGTTTTCTCTAGAGCAGAGTTGATGGCGTTTAAACATATTTCGCAGAATATGACGAATAAGTTGTTTGATGAATAAGAATTGAAGAGTGAAAGACGAGAATGTCAGGTTAATTATATTTTCCATGTGGAAAGCGTTATGAAACGCTCGAAGAAAATCGAATCGTATCTTGTATTAACCGGGCCGTGGATTACGGTTTGCAAGAATAGCAATGTGTAGTGAATATGCGCTCATAATGTCAAACCTGTGTGCTTGAAGAGATTGCAACGGTCGGCAATGGATTAAGCTTTCTCGCCACGCCTGAACCATTTTTCTCATTCCAATTTCGAATCACAGATTCCCATACTTCGTGAAAATCAAGTTGCGGATAAACGCGATCTTGTAAAGTCTTCCGATTGCTCGAAATAATCGATCAAGTGACAAAACTTGGAAGACAATAATTTATTTAAAAACAAAAAATTAAAAGTGAAGAAAACATCTACAAAGTTTTACCCTTTAAATGTTCGTTGTAAAGAAACTAAGATCTACAACATAATACAAAATCGACAAAACGTGAAATGCACCGAATGTGAAGAAACCGGGAGAAAAAATAGTTTTTAACTAATATTATACTTCTTGGTTTCAATAGCCGAACAGAAATAATAAGCCAGTTAAAGTAATTCATATCGTTCCAGTTGTTAGGATACCTACATCGTTCTCGAGCGGTCGTGGGGATGTGGATAAGTATCCTTTTGTATATTTTCTCATTTCTTATGTAAATTTTTTTATAGTTTCTTTGTGTATGAATTTGATGGTATATTCTCATTTTTGTTACCGTTTCATCATTTTTTTTAAATATCCATATTTATATCCCTTAAAGGATATCAATAGAGCATTAGAATTTGATTATCTCTGTTCTAACTGAGAAAAGACAAAAAAAATCACTCGAATACATTACTTATAGCGAAAAATGTTACAATTTGAAATTAAACGATACCAATCGACATGTTAGAAGTAAATGAGAATTAAGGAATGTTGAATCGAACTTATATCCCGGTCTGTCCTTTCCTTCTGCTCTGACCGGATATAGGACCCAGTACGATGGTAGGCTCTCCACGCCAGAAATGAGCCAGCCATCGGACACCAATTAACCTCCTTTTGTTTCAGGTGACTTCGCGGGTTGAGTGGCCCGAGCAAGGTGCCTCTTTATGGCATAGGGCTATGTGATCAAATTGCATAGCTCTATGACATAAATTGGTCATCGGGGTACTTCTCCTCTGATGGGAAGGCTCATGCAAGCTATGTTGTATGAGTTTTCCACTCAGAAGAGAAATACCTGGCCACTGCAACATTTATGGAGTTTAATCCGGTTGGGTGGGTGCGCGGGGGCTCCATCAGCACCCGGTTGCCCCTCCCTTATTTGTGGGCCATGAGCCTCGTCGGGTAAAGACGACGTTACCCTAAGTCCGCCCATTTTTACTTGTTTCGCTTGTCCTCTGAACAAGTAATTTTCTCTCTGAATGGTTGCCTACAATTTTTGCGACTTCGGTCACCTTTCTTTTTGTGACCCCAGAAATTTGTGAATACGAAATTCTTTTGTAGTGGGTCCTTGTGCTGGGGGAATGAACCCACCCCACGACACCGCAATGCCAGCCTGCCAGCGCATTCACGCGTCCCCAGACAAGGGCATTCTCGGCAGATATCTTCACCTTCCTCTGCCGAGGCAGCAGACCATCGCTGCAGTCCTTAACGGATTTTGAAATTACTTAATTCACTACAATATTTTAGAAATATTATGACTTTGAAATTCTATAATTGATGTTGAAATGTAATTAATTCTGTCGTAAATTTAACGACTCAGACAAACTTTTAGCGACAATCATACATCCTCCCAATTTGGAACATTCGATTGTCCTAATGATGACTTAATTGGTAAATATTTGGCGACAAATTTTATCGATTTTATTAACTTATTTGCCAAACATGAAAGCAATGTTGAATTTATATTAAAGACCAAGCTTCCGTTCGTATTGAGATTTTATCTAGAAATATTTGCTAGGCTCATAGAATAATTTAAAAGTTCGAATTGATTTGGATTTAGACTCAAGTTTGACGTAGAAACAATCACAAATAAACATATTCAAACATTTCATATTGCAACCCGGGCATCACAGTAGAACACAAAACACAAAGCACGTACTTACAAATAGTATAATAGAATACCTAATAAACGATCAATCATAATAAATAACAAATAATACTGAGAAATAATACGAACAATCATAATAAATAACAAATAATACTGAGAAATAATGCGAACAATCATAATAAATAACCAACAATAATAAGAAATAATACAAACCAAGTTAATAAATAACTCATAATACAAATAATAATACAAAATAAAACGAACAATTAATATCTGACAAATAATACAAATAATACTGAGAAATAAATGCAAGAACAAAACAAACATTCAAAATAATGTGATACACAATTATATTGAACGCATCGCTGCTTATTACCGCTTCTAAATTTCAAAATTTCACATAATATATAAAATAGTAGCTACAAATTGCACGTTGTGGAATATGAATGGGACGATTGTAAGGATGATGAGTTGGTAGTGAAATGCGTAAGATTTTTTTTTTTTTTTTTTTTGACGGAAGGTCAAACGGTAGGAGCATAAATATCCCCTAAAATATGAATATCCACACTAATAACAAATGTGCAAAAATGAAAACTTGAAAAAAATTAAGGTCAATAGGGTTCAGTTTGCACTAAAGAGCAATAAAATTATAAAGACTGCATAAACAATGAAACAAATAGTTAATTTCTATTGAATTCTACATTCAATTTAAATATAGCGAATTCTTAGGACAAAGAAAGTGGTGGTGAATCAGAAAATATTTAACCATTACTTAAATTATGAAATGAAAAATTAGTATTCTTAACACTACAATCAGCTAAAACGTAAAAAAGTAAAGCAACTCCGAATGTAAATCGCATATTCTATTAACATAATTGCAAAAGGCGAAGAAATGTAGATCTGATTGTGTTATAATTAATCACAATTTTTGAGCCAGTTGAAGTTTTTCAAAATGAAATTCTAGAAACTCCATATAATATATTAAATGTGCTGTTTTGAATATTTTTAAAGATTCATGAATACAAACTGTGTTGTATTCTTCCAACCCACCTTTGAATATTTCACGAAATTCTGTTCATGTATTTGCCTAGATAATTTGTAAATATTACTTTGTATTGCCTATTTATAAAGTAGGTTAAAAACCTATGAACTGCACGTCTGAGAATGAGAGCTGCATTTGTACTGCACAATTTGAATATCAAAAGGTTTGAATGCAAGGAATAAATCTTGAAAATACCTTTTTCGATAAAATTTTAATATTTACAATAGAATTTTCTACAAAATCAACTGCAAAACTACAATGAGGTAATTGAGGCTATCATTTTATTCCAAAAAAAAAAAAATTTCCCTAAAATTCCTGCTGTATAAATACCTTTTTTGGGAAGTGTTTTCTTTCTATTCCTCTCTCTATCAGTTAACGTTGGGTCAATTTAATAGCAGAATGTACTCATTTCAATTTTTTCTACATTTCTGACTAAACTTAATATTTCAAATCAATATGAATATCCCCCACCAGTGACAAAAGCAAAGTCGTTCTTTTCAAAAATTGTATACTCCTTAATTTTCAACTGATAATTTAGACATAAAAAAAAACCAACTATCGTTTGTTTCAAAAACACAAAAAAAGGACACGTTAAACAAAATTGCAATTTAAGAATAAGAAGTTTTTAATATAATTATTACAAAACTATTAATTAGATTTACTTGATCTTATTCGACAATTATTTTTATTACTAAATCACATTAAATTTTATGGCTTTTATCTATGATTACTATTAAAATGATGAAATGAGAAAAAATATTAAAGCTTAAAAATGAATGAATGAATATGTTAAAATGAACTGCTAGGCTAATCATGTCTTTTCTTTCGGGTTAAAACCTTCCATTCCAGCAGGAGGATGTCGGCAAATTGTAAATATGCCGCTAAGAGGGTAGGGTTCGAGTAATCCGAGAACGGAAGTTTTCGCGGCGCGGTCGGTATTCGGTGCCATAGCTTGTGGTTGCGTGGTTTTTATTAGCGTAATTTTTTTTTGGTTTTTTCTTAGAGTGGTAGACCCGCAATCGAAATCCTCTCCAAACTAGCTAGCTAGCCAGTAGCCACCTCAGAGTAGACTAAGGGTGCCCGGACTTGTTGACCTGAGGGGTACAGTCCGTTGTCACGTTCCAAGACTTCACATCTAGAACCGATGAGATATTGGCTCAGATTTCCTTCGGGAAATCGTGACTCATCTGGCATATCCAGTCCCAGTTGACCGTCGTAAGATACGTTCCACAGGTTTGGACCAAGAATAGATCCCTAGGCAACACCCGATATAACTTCGGCATCAGCATCAGTCTTTCAGAAGCCAAGAACCCGCGGATTCTCGTTCACATTGTCCTCTTTGTCTTGCCAGCAGCAAGCCTTGCTGTTGTTAGTTAGTTTGTGAAAGCAAATCCTGGTCGTATTATATGCTGCCACCCGGTTGCAGCCCTCGTCCTGGTTCCATGCCCATTGAGCCTCACGCCAAAGCTTGTGATACTCCCTTCACTTTTCAGCGATTTCAGCCGACTTACAGTATACTAAGGGTTTGCCATGTTGGGGTTTCCGATGGGACATTGGAGTGCTGAAACCAGTTACAACGATGCTCATATATAGTTAAGTTCATCACGTCTTGAGCTGCCAGTTCTTCTGTTCCTCGTGAATTAGCCTGCAGTGGAGCACCTGCTGTGAGCACCTTAACGAACCTCTTAACGTCCATCCTTTTGATGTTCCTCCTGATTCTAGAAAGTCAAGAGCACGCATACCAGAAGACAATATCACTGATCTCAAGCACTGTTGATCACTTTCTGAGTAGTCTGTTAATACTTTCATTTGTTTGCCCTCCGTACTAAAGACTCCAAGGTGAATGTCACACCCAGTATGGTTTCTTCGTAGCCAACACGACAGAAAGTTGGCATATTTCCGGTGCTTAGTATGACAATCACCATCCTCGGTACAATTTGTAGGATCCTTTTGGTACACGTATCAGTTAAAAGTATGCCCATTCGATTGTTTTTGTGTTAAAGTCTCCCCTAACTAGCAGGTTGTCATCTGCTTTCAACCCAGTGTCTTCTAAAGCATTAAGCTAGGCTTGAAAAGATGATATCGATTCATTTGGCACTAGATACATACTGAAGAAGACAGTCCCTAAGCACCAAACCCACACGAAACCATCCCCTGGCCCCCGGCCTACCATCTGGAAATCAATGTTTCGAACCCAGATGGTGGCAGTGCCTGTTTCATCAGGATACCGTGATACAGAATTTTATCATGGTGTGACTCACTGAACAGCAAAAAGCCCGGCATTCATATCCCTGGAAAGCTGCTCAAGCAGGTTTTGGGCGGTTGAACTGTGGTGTCAGTTTACCTGCAGGATACGGTTCATCAAAGTTCTGATTTTGCCTTGGCTAGGGCTTTCTGGAAAACCCAATATTTCTCTGATCCAAAGACCTTCCCATGGTCCAGTTATGGACCAGCATCCTTGGAAAGGATATAGTACGTGTCCTTCGTACAGTCTTTTCGTTTATGTCCCATCTCACCACATCGTTAACGCAGGAAATTTCTATTGGGTCCCTTGCATACTTCTGTGGTGTGACCAAACCCAAGACATTTGAAACATTGAAAATGCACTGCACTTTTCAGCGTATCCTTCAGATGGTCCCCCCTATCCCTACAACAACAACAATCTTCGGCATCCGTTTCGGTCAGTTCAATGATGGCCATGTATTGTCTCCTCTGGTTTTCTAGCGTCAGCCTCGCATTGATCTTACCCACGCTAGGGAGCTTTCTTTTAATGGCTTCTTCTACCTCGACCAGGTCCGTGATGTGTTCAATGTCTCTTATTTCGATTGTTAGCATTGGCTCGAGCCATAAATGTCAGAGAGAGTGGGTACGAAATGCAACGAGAGAATTGAAGCACCTTATCATATAGCGTGAAGTTGGCGCGTTATTAGCTGTTGATCCGAATTTCAAAAAATTTGACGTGACGTCCGCCACTTATTTTTGAATCTTGAACTAAATCAATTTTCCGTGCAAGTGTTCTTAATTAAAGGATATAAAAGATTGAACATGACTTACCCTACAAAGGATACGTCCCTGACATGCTTTCTATGGCTATTTTTATAATCCCACACACATCACTACATTTTTCATTTTTCGACACAAAAACACTCGCGTTCCGTAACAAACTTTTCAGTTTGGTTAATTATCACATTTGCGACGCTTTTACATGAGATTCAACACGGTTTATCTTAAAAAAATTATTTTGTGTGCAATTTCAAATTCAACTTGATTACACGTTTCCCATCAATGTTGAATTTTCACAAATCTTATGTTTTCAATCATATGGTTGATATTTTGTTGACAATTCGGTGGTTAAGGTATAAGAGGAGTGGGATTTTTGTGAGAGCAACTAGAGAGCCACTTAAATGTGTGGATTTTCTAGCGGCGTGAAAGGCAGGGGGATTTCAATTCACATGCAGGAGGTAGGCATGTATATAGTAAAAGTACTTCACTCACGTATGGATGAAAATAAGCTCATGTGGCGTCTATTACTTTATATGTCTTTGACTCGGGCGAAGCTATAGCTTCACTTTTACTGAGGACTTTCTTTACTGCTTTGCGGAATGCTTCTTATTGGTGTCTTCTGCTTTAAATTTGGCCAATATGTGGCCCGACCAGGTTGGTCGAACTGCTTTAATAGCACTGACGAGGTCTTCTTCATGGTGATTTTCTTTTCTGTTTCGCAAGTCTTTTTTTCCTGTTGGGTGTTCGGGCCAACTTCATTTTCTGGTACTTTTTGAAAGAGTTTATTTGTGGTTTTCTTCGCTCCTTTTGTTAGCGCTATCTGGAACCCCTGATCTAGCATCCAACGCCTATGAAACGCCTCCTCCTTCCTTCTTTTATCGCGAGCTCGTTCGATTAAGCTAGATGAAATTATTTTATTGATATTTGATGGTGGAGCTGTCAGTGCTTGCCCTTTAGGCTACGTCTCAGTGCTTTTTTAGCCTGCTTAATTTCTTTGGCTTTCTGGTCGTCTTCAGCCTTTAAACATCACCTCCTCATGCATAGGATATTACCTCCAGCAATGTTCTATGCGGACCTCCTCTAGTTCAAGGAGCCTATTCTTTACTCCTTTGCAGATTTTTGGCAAGTTGCATGTAGATTTTATTCTCTTTAAAAATCTTCCTCCTTTTGGATTAGCCTTTCTACTTGAAGTCCCGAGATGAAAATTGTACTTTGTGGCCTTCTTTCATGGAAGAAGTTATTTGCTTCCGTTTCCGAGTACAGTACTTCGGCCACATTTTCGATGGTGGTGGTGAGATCACACAACAATGCTTTATTTGTCTGGTCATTCCTTTCTTTTCCTGCTGTGATAACTTTGTGGACTTCAGGATGGTTCGTTATGATTTCAGGATTTGGGAGTCGCATGCAGAATTTATTCTCTTTAGAAATCTGCTACTTTTTGAATTAGCCTTTCTTCTTGATTTCAATGGGTGGCAATTGTACTTTGTAACCTCCCTCCTTGGGAGAAGTTATCGGCTTCCGTCTCCGAGTACAGTACTTTGGCCACATTTACTGGTCCAAAACGTGAAATCAAGTTCTCACCAAAATGATTTCTCAATATGTGTAAGTCCACTGTTTCTCTCGCTGTATGCGAATTAGGGCAGTCTTGTTGAAATAAAAGTTCATAATACAGCTGAACTATTTAGATACATTTTTGCGGTGTAAGTCTTTCGATGATGATTTGTCAAACAATACTGAATACAAATTACATTACAGTTTTACAGCAGTCACGCAGGACCTGTCGAAAAAAGCCTATTGAATATCACACCTTATAATTAATCACCCTATATATATATATATATATATATATATATATATATATATATATATATATATATATATATATATATATATATATATATAGATATATATATATATATATATATATATATATATATATATATATATATATATATATATATATATATATATATATATATATATATATATGTATATATATATGTATATATATATATATATAAATATATATATATATATACAATATACATATACAATAAATATATATATATATATATATATATATATATATATATATATATATATATATATATATATATATATATATATATATATATATATATATATATATATATATATATATATATATAAAAATATATATATTTATATATATATATATATATATATATATATATATATATATATATATATATATATATATATATATATATATATATATATATATATATATATATATATATATATACAATATACATATACAATAAATATATATATATATATATATATATATATATATATATATATATAAATATATATATATATATATATATATATATATATATATATATATATATATATATATATATATATAGGGTGATTAATTATAAGGTGTGATATTCAATAGGCTTTTTCGACAGGTCCTGCGTAACTGCTGTAAAACTGTAATGTAATTTGTATTCAGTATTGTTTGACAAATCATCATCGAAAGACTTACACCGCAAAAATGTATCTAAATAGTTCAGCTGTATTATGAACTTTTATTTCAACAAGACTGCCCTAATTCGCATACAGCGAGAGAAACAGTGGACTTACACATATTGAGAAATCATTTTGGTGAGAACTTGATTTCACGTTTTGGACCAGTAAATGTGGCCAAAGTACTGTACTCGGAGACGGAAGCCGATAACTTCTCCCAAGGAGGGAGGTTACAAAGTACAATTGCCACCCATTGAAATCAAGAAGAAAGGCTAATTCAAAAAGTAGCAGATTTCTAAAGAGAATAAATTCTGCATGCGACTCCCAAATCCTGAAATCATAACGAACCATCCTGAAGTCCACAAAGTTATCACAGCAGGAAAAGAAAGGAATGACCAGACAAATAAAGCATTGTTGTGTGATCTCACCACCACCATCGAAAATGTGGCCGAAGTACTGTACTCGGAAACGGAAGCAAATAACTTCTTCCATGAAAGAAGGCCACAAAGTACAATTTTCATCTCGGGACTTCAAGTAGAAAGGCTAATCCAAAAGGAGGAAGATTTTTAAAGAGAATAAAATCTACATGCAACTTGCCAAAAATCTGCAAAGGAGTAAAGAATAGGCTCCTTGAACTAGAGGAGGTCCGCATAGAACATTGCTGGAGGTAATATCCTATGCATGAGGAGGTGATGTTTAAAGGCTGAAGACGACCAGAAAGCCAAAGAAATTAAGCAGGCTAAAAAGCACTGAGACGTAGCCTAAAGGGCAAGCACTGACAGCTCCACCATCAAATATCAATAAAATAATTTCATCTAGCTTAATCGAACGAGCTCGCGATAAAAGAAGGAAGGAGGAGGCGTTTCATAGGCATTGGATGCTAGATCAGGGGTTCCAGATAGCGCTAACAAAAGGAGCGAAGAAAACCACAAATAAACTCTTTCAAAAAGTACCAGAAAATGAAGATGGCCCGAATACCCAACAGGAAAAAAAGACTTGCGAAACAGAAAAGAAAATCACCATGAAGAAGACCTCGTCAGTGCTATTAAAGCAGTTCGACCAACCTGGTCGGGCCACATATTGGCCAAATTTAAAGCAGAAGACACCAATAAGAAGCATTCCACAAAGCAGTAAAGAAAGTCCTCAGTAAAAGTGAAGCTATAGCTTCGCCCGAGTCAAAGACATATAAAGTAATAGACGCCACATGAGCTTATTTTCATCCATACGTGAGTGAAGTACTTTTACTATATACATGCCTACCTCCTGCATGTGAATTGAAATCCCCCTGCCTTTCACGCCGCTAGAAAATCCACACATTTAAGTGGCTCTCTAGTTGCTCTCACGAAAATCCCACTCCTCTTATACCTTAACCACCGAATTGTCAACAAAATATCAACCATATGATTGAAAACATAAGATTTGTGAAAATTCAACATTGATGGGAAACGTGTAATCAAGTTGAATTTGAAATTGCACACAAAATAATTTTTTTAACATAAACCGTGTTGAATCTCATGAAAAAGCGTCGCAAATGTGATAATTAACCAAACTGAAAAGTTTGTTACGGAACGCGAGTGTTTTTGTGTCAAAAAATGAAAAATGTAGTGATGTGTGTGGGATTATAAAAATAGCCATAGAAAGCATGTCAGGGACGTATCCTTTGTAGGGTAAGTCATGTTCAATCTTTTATATCCTTTAATTAAGAACACTTGCACGGAAAATTGATTTAGTTCAAGATTCAAAAATGAGTGGCGGACGTCACGTCAAATTTTTTGAAATTCGGATCAACAGCTAATAACGCGCCAACTTCACGCTATATGATAAGGTGCTTCAATTCTCTCGTTGCATTTCGTACCCACTCTCTCTGACATGTATGGCTCGAGCCAATGCTAACAATCGAAATAAGAGACATTGAAAACATCACGGACCAGGTCGAGGTAGAAGAAGCCATTAAAAGAAAGCTCCCTAGCGTGGGCAAGATCAATGCGAGGCTGACGCTAGAAAACCAGAGGAGACAATACATGGCCATCATTGACCTGACCGAAACGGATGCCGAAGATTGTTGTTGTTGTAGGGATAGGGGGGACCATCTGAAGGATACGCTGAAAAGTGCAGTGTATTTTCACTGTTTCAAATGTCTTGAGTTTGGTCACACCACAGAAGTATGCAAGGGACCCAATAGAAATTTCCTGCGTTAACGATGCGGTGAGATGGGACATAAACGAAAAGAGTGTACGAAGGACGCGTACTATATCCTTTCCAAGGATGCTGGTCCATAACTGGACCATGGGTAGGTCTTTGGATCAGAGAAATATTGGGTTTTCCAGAAAGCCCTAGCCAAGGCAAAATCAGAACTTTGATGAACCGTATCCTGCAGGTAAACTGACACCACAGTTCAACCGCCCAAAACCTGCTTGAGCAGTTTTCCAGGGATATGAATGCCGGGCTTTTTGCTGCTCAGTGAGTCACACCATGATAAAATTCTGTATCACGGTATCCTGATGAAACAGACACTGCCACCATCTGGGTTCGAAACATTGATTTCCAGATGATAGGCCGGGAGCCAGGGGATGGTTTCGTGTGGGTTTGCTGCTTAGGGACTGTCTTCTTCAGTATGTATCTAGTGCCAAATGAATCGATATCATCTTTTCAAGCCTAGCTTAATGCTTTAGAAGACACTGGGTTGAAAGCAGATGACAACCTGCTAGTTAGGGGAGACTTTAACACAAAAACAATCGAATGGGCATACTTTTAACTGATACGTGTACCAAAAGGATCCTACAAATTGTACCGAGGATGGTGATTGTCATACTAAGCACCGGAAATATGCCAACTTTCTGTCGTGTTGGCTACGAAGAAACCATACTGGGTGTGACATTCACCTTGGAGTCTTTAGTACGGAGGGCAAACAAATGAAAGTATTAACAGACTACTCAGAAAGTGATCAACAGTGCTTGAGATCAGTGATATTGTCTTCTGGTATGCGTGCTCTTGACTTTCTAGAATCAGGAGGAACATCAAAAGGATGGACGTTAAGAGGTTCGTTAAGGTGCTCACAGCAGGTGCTCCACTGCAGGCTAATTCACGAGGAACAAAAGAACTGGCAGCTCAAGACGTGATGAACTCAACTATATATGAGCATCGTTGTAACTGGTTTCAGCACTCCAATGTCCCATCGGAAACCCCAACATGGCAAACCCTTAGTATACTGTAAGTCGGCTGAAATCGCTGAAAAGTGAAGGGGGTATCACAAGCTTTGGGGTGAAGCTCAATGGGCATGGAACCAGGACGAGGGCTGCAACCGGGTAGCAGCATATAATACGACCAGGAATTGCCTTCACAAACTAACTAACAACAGCAAGGATTGCTGCTGGCAAGACAAAGAGGACAATGTGAACGAGAATCCGCGGGTTCTTGGCTTCTGAAAGACTGATGCTGATGCCGAAGTTATATCGGGTGTTGCCTAGGGATCTATTCTTGGTCCAGACCTGTGGAACGTATCTTACGACGGTCAACTAAAACTGGATATGCCAGATGAGTCACGATTTCCCGAAGGAAATCTGAACCAATATCTCATCGGTTCTAGATGTGAAGTCTTGGAACGTGACAACGGACTGTACCCCTCAGGTCAACAAGTCCGGGCACCCTTAGTCTACTCTGAGGTGGCTACTGGCTAGCTAGCTAGTTTGGAGAGGACTTTGATTGCGGGTCTTAGGCGAGCAGACTAAGTCCGAAATACAAAAAATCAGCCACCGGTTCACATGCCCGATTTACTAACGCCTCAAATAACTTCCATTGACTACTCTAAAATGCAACTTTCCACCCCGGAGGAAATGAATCAAAACAACCGCCAACAATACGCGCTCCTAAATATCACCGGCTCGGTGCCCAACATATACTACTCTAAGAAAAAACCTAAAAAAAATTACGCTAATAAAAACCACGCAACCACAAGCTATGGCACTGAATACCGACCGCGACGCGAAAACTTCCGTTTGCGGATTACTCGAACCCTGCCCTCTTAGCGGCATATTTACAATTTGCTGACATCCTCCTGCTGGAATGAAAGGTTTTAATCCGAAAGAAAAGACATGATTAGCCTAGCAATTCATTTTAACATATTCATTCATTCATTAATATTTTTTCTCATTTCATCATTTTAATAGTAATCATAGATAAAAGCCATAAAATTTAATGTGATTTAGTAATAAAAATAATTGTCGAATAAGATCAAGTAAATCTAAATAGTTACCTTTTTAGATTTACTTGATATATATATATATATATATATATATATATATATATATATATATATATATATATATATATACATATATATATATATATATATATATATATATATATAAATATAGATATACGAATATATAAATATATATAGATATATATATATATATATATATATATATATATATATATATATATATATATATATATATATATATATATATATATATATATTGTTACATGTACAAATAATTTTGCCAGCTACTGTCGCAATTGTTTTCACAACCATTAAGAACATCAACAAAATGAATTCACTCGAAACCAAGAAAACCCACCAAGCATGATCAACATCTGAAAGTGAGTCACTGCTCCATTCATTACGCTACTGGAATGTTCCCGCTAATTCACCAATGTACGAGAACTGAGTTGAATGATTAGAGACCCTATATAAAGGCGAGCTGAATGAATGGGGGGATCATCATTCATTCGACCGCGATAAAAACTGCGATAATGTGTGGAAAGCGACCTTGTTCGAGTAACAGAAAAGTGATTTTTGTTGATTGTGAAGTGATATTAGAAGGCAATTGCGATAGAAATTTATGGACATGTGGAAGTTAGATTTTAATAGTGAAAATTAAAAATTGTGAAATAGACCAAATAAGTGATTGTGCATTTCTAAGTAATTTAGTAAACTCTTTTAATTTAATTTAAAAGACATTGCGTTTTCACTTTCCCGGACAATGGTGTCAGAAGTGGGATCGAAAATTTTGGAAGTGAAAACGTTTAATCATTTTTAAAGTGCACAATAGTGTAAATTAAAGTGCAAAATGGTGGAAAAATTGCCAAAACAATAAAAATGCCTGGAAACTTACATCTAAAAATTAATCAATTGAGCATATCAGAGCTCAAACAGGAGTAGGAACAGCGAAATCTGGCCACGCAAGGTACAAAGGCCATACTGATTGCACGCTTGCGTGACGCGATCGAGTCGGAAGGCGGGAATCTGGATTCGGGTGAGCTCTCAGATGCAGAAAAAGGCGCAGAAGGTGGTGAAGCCAAAACACCAAAACCAAAGGAACCAGAAAATGCGCTGATGCAAATGTAGATGCTGATGCAGCAAGAGCAGCGACAACGGTCATCCAATTTAACTAACAACAATCAGCGCAGCTAAATGAACAGACATCCAGTTTAGCCTTTGAAGCTAAATGAACAATCAGCGAAGCAAGACCAACAAGCGTTCAAAATCAAGGCAGACATCACACAGAAGCTGGAAAAACAATCAACCGAAATAAAAGCGGAGCTCAGTAGTCTCAACCGCCAAATTAAATGCGTCGAGGAAAAGGTATACCAGGTCGAGGAGAGAATCAACCTTGAGATCAGCCAGGTCGAGGAGAGAGTCAACCATGAGATGGAAAAAGTGAAAAAGGACTTGGAAGCAGCGAAGGCAGTAGTAACCGCCTCACCAGCTCAACTTATAATCGCAGCGCAAAGCTCATCTAGAAATGTGCAGGCACCAAAATTCGATGGGCAAACGGTCTGGAGTATTTACAAAACCCAGTTTGAAGCCGCCGCTAGGATAAATCAGTGGAATGAGCCGGAACGAGCAACTGCATTGATCCTTGCTCTAAGAGGCCCAGCTGCCGAGCTTTTGCAGACTATCCCCGTTGATTTACACTCAAACCCGACTGCTATATTGAATGCGCTCGACATGCGTTATGGTGGCGCCCATCTGAAGCAGATTTATCGGGAACAGATATGGAATCGGATGCAGAAGTCTAGCGAAACCTTACAGCAGCTAGCCCAAGACATTGAGCGACTGGCACTTTTGGCTTACCCAACGTACGACCCAGAACATCGAGATGACGCAGCAACAGAAGCATTCATCAGCGCCTTAGAAGACCAGGAATTGCAACAAGCTGTGCGTTTAGCTCAAAAGCAAACAGTGAAGGATGCATTGGCTTATAGCCTGAACTTTGAGGCAGTGAAAAATGTGACTCGTACCACTGAAAGGGTTTGCAAGGTAGTGGCAGACGAGTGCAGGTGCGAGTGCCTGGGAAATGAGTGAGAGCCGCAAGTAAATGGCGCGCCTAGATGCTGGGATTGCGGTGAGAAGGGGCACCTGCAAAGTAACTGCAAGAAGCGAAGAAAATGGAGCTATTGCCCAGAATGGTGGGGATCCAGAACGTGTCAGGAGGCTAGAATAGAACCCCATCAAACTGAAAGGGCCAACTTCATGTGACGGACATCGGCCAGGAGGATCGACATCCCCAGCACCCCCATCACCGTCTCAAGGCAACTTCGTGGAGAAGCAGACTTATGCCTTCCTGGTCAAGTTGATGAAGAACATTGCACCATAACAAACGACACTGGTGCAACCCGATCGACGATCCGACCAGACCTAGCGAGACCCCAACTACTTTACAAGGGCAGAATTCATGGAAATGCTGACACCCTATCTCGTCATCCATGTCCAGCTAGCTACAAGCATTGCCAACGGGTTAAGGAAACGCAGCCAACCGTTGATCTGCGATTTATAATGGCCGAATTCGATGAAGACTGGTCATTGGAGGAGATTCGAAATGCCCAGTTAGCCGATGAAGACATCGGATCATTGCTCGTATGGAAGGAGACGACTCGGCGACTTGAGTGGAAAGAAGTTGCAATGCATGGCGCAACCCTGAAAAGCTATTGAGCACAATGGAACTCCCTTCAGGTGGAGGGTGGCATACTCAAGCGGAAATGGGAAACGGCAGATGGCAGCTCCTATAGGATGCAAACTATACTACCCAAAAGCCGAATCCACGATATGATTAAGGAAATGCACGAAGGATCCTTGGGAGGCCACCTTGGTGTTAACAAGACCTTAGCGAAATCGCGGTAAAGGTTCTACTGGCTCCACGTTCGAGAAGACGTAGAGGACTGGTGTCGCAGATGCACAATTTTGCTTCCATCAAAGGTCCAAAGCGACGACTGAGAGGACAAATGCAAACCTACAAAGCGGATGTACCATTTGAAAGGATTGCTGTTGACATCGCTGGACCCTTTCCTGAATCTGAATGGGGAAATCGATACAATCTGATTGTAGCCGATTATTTCAGCAAGTGGCCCGAGCTCTACCCAATTCTCAACCAGGAAGCAACTACTGTAGCCGAATAGCTAGTGCTAAAGTGGGTCAGTAGGTACGGCGTACCTTGTGAACTACATTCAGATCAAGGTCGAAACTTTGAATCACTAGTTTTCAGCGAAATGCGCGAGCTGCTGGGAATACGGAAAACGAGGACAACACCACTGCATCCCAAATCCGATGGAATGGTCGAACGTTTCAACGGCACGCTCAATAAACACCGGGCCAAGATGGATGACGAGAACCAAAGGGACTGGGACCGATACCTCCCACATTTTCTGATGGCGTACAGAGCTGCTGAACATGCACCGACGGGCCAAGCCCCAGCCAAAGTCATTTTTGGAAAGACTATTCGTCTGCCAGCTGATTTAAAGTTCGGAATACCTCCCGAGAAACCCCAAACCATCTCGAAGTACGCAAGTGAGCTAAGACAACGGTTGAACCAGATACATCGGACAGTGCGAAAACACCTCGAATCGGCTACTAACCGCATGAAGACCATGTACGATCTGAAGGCAAATTCTACTGGTTTCAACCAAGACGAATGGGTGTGGCTATATATTCCACAACAGCGAAAGGGTAGGTCTGCGAAGTTGCGACATAATTGGGAGGGACCATACTGAGTTACAAAGTGAATCAACGACGTTGTAGACAGAATACAGGGACATCGTAAGCCGAGAGCCGAAATGAGAATCGTGCATCTGGACCGTCTTGCCCCATATTACACCCAGGGAGAATTGACTACAAAAGGCGACACATCTTTTCGGGGCGAAAAGAACTGAAATGGGGGCAGTGTTACATGTACAAATAATTTTCACAACCGTTAAAAGCATCAACAAAATGAATTTACTCGAAACCACGAGAACCTACCAAGCATGATCAACATCTGAAAGTGAGCCACTGCTCCATTCATTACGCTGCTGGAATGTCCCCGCTAATTCACCAATGCACGAGAACTGAGTTGAATTAAAAGAGACCCTATATAAAGGCGAGCTGAATGAGGGTAGGTCATTCATTCGACCGCGATAAAAACTGCGATAATGTGTGGAAAGCGACATTGTTCGAGTAATAGGAAAGTGATTTTCTTTGATTGTAAAGTGACAATTGCGATAGAAATTTATGGACATCTGGAAGCTAAATTTTAATAGTGAAAATTAAAAATTTTCAAAACGATCAACTAAGTGATTGTGCATTTCTAAGTAATTTAATAAACTCTTTTAATTTAATTTAAAAGACATTGCGTTTTCCCGAAATATTAAAATTATTGGCCGCGAACCATAACACGCGACAATATATATATATATATATATATATATATATATATATATATATATATATATATATATATATATATATATATATATATATATATATATATATATATATATAGATATATATGTATGTATATATATGTATATATGTTTTTATATATATATATATATATATATATATATATATATATATATATATATATATAGATATATATATATATATATATATATATATATATATATAGAAATATATATATATATATATATATATATATATATATATATATATATATATGTATATATATATATATATATATATATATATATATATAGAAATATATATACAAATATATATATATATATATATATATATATATATATATATATATTTATATATATATATATGTATATATATATATATATATATATATATATATATATATATATATATATATATACATATATTGTCGCGTGTTTTTGTTTGCGGCCAATAATTTAATGTTCCGGGAAAGTGAAAACGCAAAGTCCTTTAAATTAAATTAAAAGAGTGAAAACGCAATGTCCTTTAAATTAAATTAAAAGAGTTTATTTAAGTTGTCAAAAATGCACAATCACTTCACTAACAATTTAAGAACTGTAATTTTCACTACTAAAATTCTACCTTCCACTTGTCCATAAATTTCTATCGCAATTGTCTACTAAAATCACTTCACACTCAAACAATCAATATCGCCTGTACTTCGCGTATCGCAGTTTTCTATCGCGGTTGTAATGAATGAATCCCCCCATTCATTCAGCTCGCCTTTATATAGGGTGTCTAATCATTCAACTCAGTTCTTGTACATTGGTGAATTAGCGGGAACACTCCAGCAGTGAATGAATGGAGCAGTGACTCACTTTCAAATGTTGATAATGCTTGTTGGGTTCTCGTGGTTTCGAGTAAATTCATTTGTTGATGTTCTTAATGGTTGTGAAAACAATTGCGACAGTAGCTCGCAGAAATATTTGTACATGTAACACTGGCCCCACCTCAGCTCTTGTCGCCCCGAAAAGATGTGTCGCTATTTGTAGTCGATTCTCCCTAGGTCTAATATGGGGCAAGACGGTCCAGATGCACGATTTTCATTTTGGCTCTCGGCTTACGATGTTCCTGTATTCGGTATACGACGTCATTGATTCACTTTGTAACTCAGTATGGCCCCTCCCAATTATGTTGCAACTTTGGAGACCTACCCGTTCGCCGTTGCGGGTTATATAGCCACACCAAATCATCTTGCTGGAAGCCAGTAGAATTTGCCTTTAGATCATACCTGGTCTTCATGCGGTCAATAGCCGATTCGAGGTGTTTTTGCACTGTCCGATGTATCTGGATCAACCGTTGTCTTAGCTCACTTGCGTACTCCGAGATGGTTTGGGGTTTCTCTGGGGTTGTTCCGAATTTTATATCAGCTGGCAGACGAATAGTCTTTCCAAAAATGACTTTGGCTGGGGCTTGGCCCGTCGATGCATGTTCGGCCGCTCTGTACGCCATCAAAAATAGTGGAATGTGTCGGTTCCAGTCCCTTTGGTTCTCGTCAACCCTCTTGGCCAGGTGTTTATTCAGAGTGCCGTTGAAACCTTTGACCATTCCATCGGATTGGGGATGCGGTGGTGTTGTCCTCGTTTTCCGTATTCCCAGCAGCTCGCACATTTCGCTTAAAACAAGTGATTTAAAGTTTCGACCTTGATCTGAATATAGTTCACAAGGTACGCCGTACCTACTGACCCAATTTAACACTAGCTGTTTGGCTACAGTAGTTGCTTCCTGGTTGAGAATCGGGTAGACCTCGGGCCATTTGCTGAAATAATCGGCTACAACCAGTGTGTATCGATTTCCCCATTCAGATTCAGAAAAGAGTCCTGCGATGTCAACAGCAATCCTTTCAAATGGTACCCCCACGTGATAGGTTTGCATTTTTACTCTCAGTTGTCGCTTTGAACCTTTGATGGAAGTGCAAATTGTGCATCTGCGACACCAGTCCTCTACGCCTTCTCGAGCGTGGAGCCAGTAAAACCTTTTCCGCAATTTCGCTAAGGTCTTGTTAACATTAAGATGGCCTCCCGAGGATCCTTCATGCATTTCCTTAATCACATCGTGGATTCGGCTTTTGGGTAGTAAAGTTTGCATCCTATAGGAGCTGCCATCTGCCGTTTCCCGTTTCCGCTTGAGTATGCCACCCTCCACCTGAAGGGAGTTCCATTGTGCCCAATAGCTTTTCAGGGTTGCGCCATGCATCGAAACGTCCTTCCACTCCGGTCGACCAGTTGTCTCCTTCCATACGAGCAATGGTCCGATGTCTACATCGGCTAACTGGGCATTTCGAATCTCCTCCGCTGACCAACCTTCATCGAATCCGGCCGTTATGGCTCGCAGATCAACTGTCGGCTCCTTTTCCTCAATCCGCCGGCAATGCTTGCAGTTAGTTGGACATGGATGACGAGATAGGGCGCCAGTATTTCCATTATTTTCTGCCCTTGTGAAGTAGTTGGGGCCTCACTAGGTCTGGTCGGATCGTCGATCGGGTTGCACCAGTGTCGTTTGTTATTGTGGAATGTTCTTCATCAACTTGACCAGGAAGGCATCTGTCTGCTTCTCCACGATGTTGCCTTGGCACGGTGATGGGGGTACTGGGGATGTCGATCCTCCTAGCTAACGTTTGCTCCACGAAGTTGGCCCTTGCAGTTTGACGGGCCTCCATTCTAGGCTCCTGGCATGGTCTGGATCTCCACCATCCTGGACAATAGCTCTGTCTTCTTCGTTTCTTGCGGTCTCTTTGCAGGTGCCCCTTCTCACCGCAATGCCAGCATCTAGGCGCTCCATTTGCCTGCGGCTCTCGCTCATTTTCCACGCACTCACACCTGTATTCGTCTGTCACTACCTCACGGACCCGAGCACTGGTACGGGTCACATTTTGTGTTGCCTCGAAGTTAAGACTATAAATCAATGCGTCCTTAACCGTTTGTTTTTGAGCTAACCGCACGGCTTGTTGCAATTCCTTGTCCCTTAAGGCGCTGATGAATGCTTCTGTTTCCACGCATCTTGATGTTCTGGGTCGTACCCTGGGTAAGCCAAACGTGCCAGTCGCTCAATGTCTTGTGCTAGCTGCTGCAAGGTTTCGTCAGACTTCTGCATCCGATGCCATAGCTGTGCCCGGTAAATCTGCTTCAGATGATCGTCTCTATAGCGCATGTCCAGCGCATTCATTATGGCAGCCGGGTTTGAACGCAGCTCAACGGGGATAGTCTGCAAAAGCTCGGCAGCTGGGCCTCTTAGAGCAAGAATCAGTGCAGTTGCTCGTTCCTGTTCATTCCAATGATTTGCCCTTGCAGCAGCTTCAAACTGGGTCTTGTAAATACTCCAGACCGTTTGTCCATCGAATATTGGTGCTTGCACATTTCTGGATGTGCTTTGCGCTGCGGTTATAAGCGGGGCTGGTGAAGCGGTTACTACTGCCTTCGCTGCTTCCAATTATTTTTTTAACTTTTTCCATTTCATGGTTAATTCTCTCTTCGACCCGAATCCAGATTCACGCCTTCCGACTCGATCGCGTCACGTAAGTGTGCAATCAGTATGGCTTTTGTACCTTGTGTGGCCAGATTTCGTTGTTCTAACTCCTCTTTGAGCTCCGATATGCTCAATTGATTAATTTTTAGACGTAAATTTCCTGACATTTTTAGTGTTTCTTTAAATTTTACTATTGTGCACTATAAAAATGTTCAAATTTTCATTTTCAAAATTTTAATCTCACTTCTCGACACCATTGTCGCGTGTTATGGTTCGCGGCCTATAATTTTAATGTTGCGGTAAAGTGAAAACGCAATGTCTTTTAAATTAAATTAAAAGAGTTTAGTTAATTTGTCAAAAATGCACAATCACTTCACTAACGATTTAACAACTTTAATTTTC
>OZ017743.1:31461488-31476488 GCA_963969285.1 Odontomyia ornata
TATATATATATATATATACATATATATATATATATATATATATATATATATATATATATATATATATATATATATATATATATATATATACATACATATATATATATATATATATATATATATATATATATATATATATATATATATATATATATATATATATATATATATATATATATATATATATACATATACATATACCTATATGTACGAGTATATATATACATATATATATTGTAACTAACTAATGTAATTTTTTTCATGTTTTTTAAAGTAAATCTATTTATATTTACAACCAACATGAATCAATGATGTATTGACCATTTTATTGGATGAACAAAATTTGGCGTGGTTTATTGAGACTCTAGTGCAGATATATTTTAAAATAATCCAGAATCAAATGCATAAGTTCAAAACAGCGGCGCCGAAGTTCAGAAAGTAAGTGCAATTCGCTATTTTAGTCGCAACTGAAATGTTGAATATTTTTCATGAAAACATTTGAAATAGCTTTAATTGGAAGTATTAATGTAACAGAATATTTTCCTTAAATAGTCTTTGATTTTCAATGTGTTGGCTAATAATATAATTATTTGCATTTAAAACAAGTCTACTTAAGAGAAATCTGCCCATACGGCTAGTGGTGCCAAAGGGATTTTTTTTATTTGACGTTGTACTGAACGTTTCGTTATCATAAACATACAAACTATATATATAATATATATATATATATATATATATATATATATATATATATATATATATATATATATATATATATATATAATGAGGTTTTTTTCATGTAGGAATAACACACGAATTGTTTCTCTAGAATAAACAAAGTTTTATTTTCATATAGATAACTTAAATCATTAAATTTAAGGTTAGTATTAACCTACCTGGAATTAACAAAGAAGCAACATTCGATGTTGTTATTCACACTGTTGTTTCTTGGTTAATTTACAATAACGTTTACGTTAACAATTTTAATCTTTTATGATTTTAATATTGTATTGTGTTCTGTCTGAAGTCTGACAGCTTTCATCTTACTGATTGCCACCTACAATAATTGGTCGAACTTACCGAGCTGTCAAGTTAAATACAATGGTTTTCTTACAATAAGTGAACTGACTTATCGGAGCGTGGCGCTAAATTTAAATGAAGAGATAGTACTTTCCTTACATCTCCCCCCCCTGAGATAAAAGTTTTGGTACAAAAGTTTAAGTATAGAATCATATAATGTCATTTGTAATTTCTTCAGTACTTTCTCCATCTGCTTTACATGGAATTGGAATGAGTTTAGAGAAATGGAACAAATTTGATTCTGATTTTATGTGTCCTGTGTCAATTTCATACATTGAGTTTGATATTTTCTTCAAAATCTTGTAAGGGCCAATCCTTAATTCATCTAATTTTTTCCGATTTAGTCGATTGCCATTTTCAATGTATGCTAGATCCCTGACATTGAAGTCATAATCTGTTCTGTTTTTATGATATAATTTCTTATTATAATCAAGGTGTTTGGTACTGTTCTTGAAGGCAATTGTCCTATCATTTTCAAGGTTATTATTATCTTTCTTCTTTCTTAATTCATTTGGTAATATTGAGGTGTCTTCACCTTGTAATAAATATTTTGAACTGAATTTAGTGACTGTGTGTTCCGTTTCGTTGTATTTTTCGACACAGATATGTGCTATAGTTGTCCATGCACATCTTTTATTTTCCTCGTTTATTGCACATGTGATTTTATTTACTAGAGTTTGATTCAATCGTTCATTTATGCCGTTAGAGAATGGTGCATTGACTGCAGTGAAAATTATTGTGATGTTCTTCTTTTCTAGGTAGCTTTTGAATTGTTTGGAATTTATGCCTGGATATTGAGCTGTTAAAATTATCTCTATGTTATGATCTTCGAGCACATTTTCTGTCAGTTTAATGAAATCACTTGCATTTTGTGTTTTTGATGTTAATATGTAAGCAAATATTGTAAAGTGATCTACTAGTAGATGTAAATATTTCTTTGTGGATCGGGAACCACCGAATCCCCCTATTGTATCTATAGAAACTATTTCAAACGGTTTTCATGCAGGACCAAGGCGTGCCATTAGACCAATCTTGTCTTGGTGTCTTGATTTATTTTTTATACAAATGTCGCGAATTCTGCACGTTTCTTTATATTTTCCGATATGTTTTCCGCTGTATAATATGGGAATATTTTGTTTTGCATTTGTTTTATGCCGATGTGACAAAAACTTTTGTGAACGGTTTCTATGAGTTTCTTACAATACTTTTCTGAGAGTACATTTTTTTCTTTTTTCCTAAATTTTCTATAATACAGATTATTTTTAAAAATTAATTTATCTCTACTGTCTTTTAAATATATGTTTTCTTTTTGATCTTTTAAAATATCTTCTATTTTTACTAAATTAACAATTTTTAATTCATCGTCTGCGTCTTCATGAGACTCTAATACCGGGTTTCGGCTCAAGCAGTCTGCTTCTAAATTATCTTTACCTGGGCGGTAAATTATTTCAAAATCATATTGGGATAAATAGTAGGTAAGATCACCCAATTCTTCATCTGTTCTTGCCTTGATATTCATTTTTAGGGTTTTTTTGAAATAATTTTACAAAACCCTTCTAAAATCGCGCCATGTCTGTCCGTCTGTCCGTCTGTCTGTCCGTCCGTCCGTCCGTCCGTGTGTCACAGCAGTTTTTCTCGGAAACTACTTAAACTAGAAACATCAAATTTTGTATGTAGGTGTAAAGTGGTGTTCTCTTTAAAGTTTAAATAAAAAAAAAATTTATAAGGTATTTAAGGGGGGTCTCCCCATGTAGGGGAGTGACCCCCCGAAAAAAAAATTTCATTGAAGGTGGCCGATATGGGAATCAAATGAAAGGTTTTGATGAGAAATTTTCAAAACAAGTCTTCGTTTGGCAAAGTTCGCTTCGAGGGGTGCACAGGGAGGGGAAATACACGAAAAATTTGTGTCCCCCCCTCTCGCAATTGGACACCTGTGATCCGAAAAATCTGAAAAAAATCAGGAATGTAGGCCTTGGTGAGTACAACAACAATAAATACGTGAGAAGTCGCAATTCACTCAACCTTGTTAGTAATAGTATGATTTATCGATTTCATGTTTTCTTGAATAAAATCTTAACGGTACCCTTAAATTCAATGTAATTCAGTACACAGACTACTACTTATAAGATTGATCTATTCTAAAAACTTCATAAAGATTGAATCATATTTAGCGAAGTTACAGCGGTTTGAATTTTCCTGTATTACTATGGAACAATATGCGCTGCATTTATTACTATGGCAACATATGGCTATGGAACAACATGCGCTTTTTACCGACTCAGACACTACAGTTTTGCTAGGATTTGTATGAAAATTTCAGGAATGATAGGTGTCATGAATATCTTTGAGAATCGGTTCAGCTAGTGGTATCAGTAATCGTAAAAAGAAATAGTGGCTGTTTTAAATGCGAAGATTGAATAATTTTGAGTTATTTTTTCCCAACTTCAACGTTTAAGGTGAATGCTTTGAACGCTTGATTCAATTTAATGAATGACTGAAGATGAGTACTAACAATTAATACTCATAAGCGAAACAAGGCAAGAAGGCGAGAGAGAGCTCCTAGCAAAAGGGCTTTGTAACCATTCTAGGATTCGAAAAAAATTGGCCATTAAACGATGATAACAGTACAGGAGAGTGGCCCCTGAAAATAAAAATTCATCAAACGTAGCCGATATGAGTATGAAATGAAAGTTTACATGGGAGCTTTTCAAAACTGTTCTTAAACTGTCAGTTTTTGCTTCAGTGGGGGCATAGATGAGCGTAGGTCTGTTTACCCAACTTGTTTCTAGTGGCTTGTGATCTGAAAATACTTTGAATGACTTTACTGATTCTTTTATTGCTAAGCATTCTAAATAAATAGCTTTCTTTCTTTTTTGTGATTCATTGAGTTTCTTTAAAAAGTATGCTATAGGTTTTTCGACCTTTTCGTTATGCTGTGGTTGTTTTAGTACAGCTCCTAAACCTTGCAAGCTTGCGTCTGTATATATATGTATTGGCAGGTTTGGATCGAAAATAGCCAAAATTGGTTGAGTGCAAAGGAAATTTTTCATTTGTTCGAAAGTTCTTTGACACTCTTCAGTCCAAATAAATGTTTGTCCTTTTCTTAGTAAATTATGCAGTAGTTCTAACATTAGTACAATTTTCGGTACGTATTCGTTGTAAAAATTAATTTTTCCTTAGAACTGTCTAATGTTTTTCTGATTCTTTTGCACAGGAAAATTTTGTATTGAAATTAGATTATCTTTTATCGAAGAGACTGAGTTGTGCTTTATAATGTGGCCTAAATATTGTACGGAATCTAATGCAAATGTGCATTTAGAGAGTTTTAATCTAAAACCTTCCTTCATTATTGCTTCAAGTAATTGTGAGAGGTGATCTATATGTTTATTGAAAGATTTTGAAAAAATTAATAAATCGTCAATGTGAATTACCGTGAAATCTGATAGTTTATGCTTTCTTATTATGTTACTTAATATTCTTTGGAAAATTGCTGGCGACGTCTTTAAGCCAAATGGCAAACAAGTCCACTGAAAATGATTTTCTTGGGTTACAAATCCCGTTTTTCTCCGGTCTTCGATTCTTAATGTAATAGACCAAAATGCTGAGTTTATGTCAAGTTTCGAAAAATATTTGCAATTTCTTGTTTTCACTAATAAATCTTCAATGAACAGGAATGGTTACGATTGAGGAATTATTATTTTATTCAAGTCTCTAAAATCTATGGATAATCTTGATTTTTTGTTCTCATCTCTTTTATATGCGAATGTTACTGGAGCAGCAAAAGGACTGTATGATTCTTCTTCTAAATTTCTTCTAAGTAGTTCTGCGATCTGTTCTTCTATTTCTTTTTTCTCTTCAATTGTGCATCAATATGGTCTTTTACTACAATATTTGTCCCCAATGAGATCTATTCTGGCTTCATAATTTTTCACTGTGCCTACATCACATTTATCTTTCGCAAATATATTTTTATATTTACCTACACGATTCTTTATTATTGTTTCTTCGTGATGATTCAAGTGATATGTTGAGATATCAAAGTTGTCTTCACTCACATGTTCATTGATATTTCTTAGGTAAATTTCTCGAGAGAAATTTACCTATTGCGGAGAGCATCATATATACTCGTATATATATATATATATATATATATATATATATATATATATATATATATATACATATGGGATATAACGAAATTTGTGACCACGCTAGAGGTTGCAATTTTGCTTCGATTTTCACCAAATTTTCAGGAAAGGTGTATTGGGTAATTATCTCGGTTAAGTTCGTGAACCAGCTATATCGGCCGGGCAAAAACAAAATGGCGGCCATTTAAGACGAAAAATCGTGATTTCTGTTCTGACCAAATTATAGTTCCGATTTGGATGAAATATGGTACAAAGGTTTATTGATGTATGTGATGAATCTCACAATAAAAAATGCAAAGTCGGTACGGCAGAAACAAAATGGCGGCCGCTCAAAGGTCGAAAAACGTGCAAAATTTTGTTGTTGTAATAGTGGTCAAAGCTTTCAACAGATTTTCATGAAAACTGGAGGTCAGGTTGCAAAAAACAAAATGGCGGCCAGTTGAAGGTCAAAATTTCAAAGGCTTTTAGAAGTCGCAATTTTTAATTCGACATATATGAAACTTGGTTTCAAAATAGACATTACTTACACCTACAGTCTTTGATATTTTGGTGACCATGCATTTGCAAATTTCAAAATGGCGGCCGCTTAAATATGCGTTTTTTTCATGTTTTTGTGGCCCTCTAGCGGTCACATTTTCCAACGGATTTTGCTGAAACTTGAGATTATGAGTCTCTGTACTATGTTCTTGTATTTTGCAGGAAATTATTAAAATTGAATGAAAAATAAAAAAAGTCGAAAATTTAAAGCCTAATATTTTTAGCTGCCATTTTCTTTGAAAATTGAATTATTTTGCCCTGTCTAGAGTGAAACTCCTATTTGAACGAGATAGTACATTGATTGATGAGGTCCTAGCATACAAAGATTTAAAATAATCCAAAATCAAATGCATGCATTCCAAATGGCGGCCCCCAAAGGTCTGAAGGCAAGCGCAATTTGCTATTTTAGTGCCAACTGAAATAATGAATATTTTTCATGGAAACGTTTTAAATGAATTTACTTGAAAGAACTTATAAACCAGATCATTTTTAAGATATTGTAAAATATTTTTAACAATATCCTTAAAAATTATAAAATCGCGACTTGTCTGTCTGTCCGTCCGTCCGCCCGTTTGTTCGTGCGACATATCAAGTTTTCTCGCAAACCACATGAGCTAGAATGAGGAAATTTTCTACGTAGGTCAAAAGTGGTGCCTCTTGAAATTTGCAGTGCAAGAAAATATTTTAAGGTATTTAAGGGGGGTCTCCCCATACAGGCGGGTCTCCCCATACAGGGGGATGGCATACCATTTTTTTTTATTTCTGTAGCCCTCTAGCAGCCAAAATTCTCAACAGATTCCGTTGAAACTTGAAATTATAAGTTATTAAGGCAAGTTAATTTAATTTGATTATGCAAATCGAATGACAAATATGAAATTCGAAAATTTACAGCTTAATATTTTTAACCGACTTCAATAAAAATCAAAATGACGGCCCTCACAGCTCAGAAAAAAATTGAAAATGTATATATTAATGGCAATGCAAGTGCTGATTAAACTTTTATGGAAATCTTTTGAAATTAACTATTCGAGCTATTTAAGCCTTTGTGTGGTTACCACTGTGAACTGGTAAACAGCAAATGCGAGAAGGGCGAAACCGGTATTTATATGTTTACAACAATTTATGATCCGCCGATTTTCAATATGTAATCCATACGCGTGCAACTCAATTTAATTAGCAAAATATTTGCGCCCCGATAAAAGGTCTCTAAAAACGAACGTAGCCAGATGTTTTTTATGTTAATAAATACCCATGTGGTACAACAAAAATTGCAGTAAGAAGTTTAGTAGTAGGCAAGCCAAATTCTTTTTCGAAACTTTACGCTACATGCAAGAAATTTGCCTTTCCGGCTGGTGCTGCCAACGGGGATTTTTAATATTCTTCTCGCGTTTCTGTAGAGTTAGGAATCTTTTGTTCTATCTCTAAGTTCTCATTTTGTATTAATTTAAATTTCTTTATGCAATCTAATCCTATTAGAAAGTCATCTTTGAAATTTTTATTATTGTATATAAAAACATCCATATTTTCTTCTAAATCTAATATTTTTGCCTTCACTGTTATCAATCCATCAGCTTTATTCACACCATTAATTGTTTTCAGGTTGCCTTTGTACATGTTTTTCCTTGATTTTAATTTTATTAGTTTTGGATTAATTAATGAAACATTTAAACCTGGATCATAAATAGCAGATACTTCTAAAGTATCGTTTAAAATTACCTTGAGTCTAATTAATGGTGGAATTATTAATTTTTTGGATCAGTATCGCTAATTTCTACTTCTAACACGGAATTGTTGACATGTTTTATTTTGTCTTCTTTATTTTTAGACCAGCATTCAGATTCAGGATGGAAGCGTGTACCTTTACCTTTATTTTTACAAGTTTTGCATGGTATCTTTTCTTTGCTAGTAAAATTCTTAATATTTCTTCTCGTTTCCATATTTTTTTTGTAAACCAGATGTTCTAATTTACCTATTTCGTTGTATAGGTCTTCGGTTTTTTCCAATTTTTGTGTGTCAATTCTATCAGCTACGAAATTTGGCAAGCTTATCGCAATTAGATCTATTAATGTTCCATTATCAATGGATTTTCTCACTTCTAGTTGAAGTTTTTCTTTTTTTATAGCAAAATCTATCAAAGAACCAGTCTGATATCTAAATTGCAGCGCATATCTTATTGAAGACCAACCTTTGTTTGCAAATTTATCACAAAAACTTTTTTTCCAATCTTCCCATTTTGCTTGCATAGTCGGCTTCAAAAGTGTACCACTATACCAATCTGTAGCGCCTTTTTCCATGAATGATTTTAAAATTTCAATTTTTTTTTATCTTCAGCTATGTCAAACCGTTCACATTCTTTTTCAAAACTAGTTATCCATTGATTTGCATTCGAATTTTTCCCATTGAACTTTTCAATTGTAAATTCTTTAGCTATTTTGCCAATATTCTTTTCTTCAGATTTCTCTTGGCTCTTTCCAATTTTTTTTTCCAGCAATTGTATTAACGGTTGTTCTGAAGCGTTAATAACACCACTTTCTTGTGTACTAATTTCTTTTTCTAAGTACACGTCACCAAATCGAAATTTCCCCCGTCATCCAAATAAGTTTCGGTCAATTCTTTGTTCAGATTAATCCAAAGTTTTCTTGTTTGTCCCCTTTTAGTTAACGTTTTCTTTACCTTAGCAAATGCTGATGTCTTCGTGATTGCCGCATGCTCTTGTGCAAATAAGTAATTATTTGGCATCGTATAAGTCCTGCCGTCTGATGTGCCAATTGATGTTATGCACAGCATGTTCGTCTTTGGCTCTTCTGCGGAATCGAGCATCTTGAATGTGAATTGCAGCTTGTCCATCGTGATTTCAACGTGAATGTTGTTTTATAATGAGGTTTTTTTCATGTAGGAATAACACACGAATTGTTTCTCTGGAGTTACCAAAGTTTTATTTTCATATAGATAACATCATTAAATTTAAAGTTAGTATTAATCTTACCTGGAATTAACAAAGAAACAACATTCGATGTTGTTATTCACACTGTTGTTTCTTAGTTAATTTACAATAACGTTTACGTTAACAATTTAATCTTTATGATTTTAATATTGTATTGTGTTCTGTCTGAAGTCTGACAGCTTTCATCTTACTGATTGCCACCTACAATAATTGGTCGAACTTGCCGAGCTATCAAGTTAAATACAATGGTTTTCTTACAATAAGTGAACTGACTTATCGGAGCGTGGCGCTAAATTTAAATGAAGAGATAGTACTTTCCTTACATATATATATGTATATATACGAGTATATATATATATATATATATATATATATATATATATATATATATATATATATATATATATATATAGGTATAGATATATATATATATATATATATATATATATATATATATATATATATATATATATATATATATATATATAGGGCGCGTACGGTATTTGTGGACATGTATAAATGTGATTATAACTTCACGATTTTTTTTTAATATGTTTTTCCCTTTCAGATTAAAAAATTGGCGAACTACAACATCACTCAAAAATGAAGAGACATGCCGTTATCGTCGCTATATGTGCGAACCATTCAAGATCTCTAATTTTCTTAATGACCCCCCCATTTGTTCATTTCGCCTTTATATAGGGTCTCTACCCATTCAACCCATTTCTCGTACATTGGCGAATGTTCTGCCAAGAGGTACATGGTATATTCGGGCAGCTTAATGAATGGAGTGACATCACTTTCAGATTTTGATCATGCTTGGTGGGTTCTCGTGGTTTTGAGTAAATTCACTTTGTTGATCATGAGGTTCTTAATGATTGTGAAAACAATTGCAACAGTAGCTCGCAGAATTGTTCGTGCATGTAACAATATATATATATATATATATATATATATATATATATATATATATATATATATATATATATATATATATATATATATATATAGGGTGCGTACGGTATTTAAGGACATGCATAAATGTCCCTTTCATATAAAAAATGGCGGACTACAACATCACTCAAGAAATGAAGGGACATGCCGTTATCGTCGCTATATGTGCGAACCATTCCGATTTTTTCATAATTGCGCCAGTTCATTCGTGTATAAGGTCGCCATGAAAGCACCAAGAGACGATACAGAATCGGTTGCGAAACGCAAAAAGCATGAATAACGTTCTGACACTATCTGATCTGCAGAATTTTTACAGCAAGTTCAAGCGATCATAGACGAGGACCTTCAAAATCAATGAGGGTCCTTGCGAGTGAGCTTCATATTTCTGAGCGCCTTATTTGTAGAGTTGTCCCCGAAGACCTTCGGTATATCGGTATAAGTCTCACGTGATGCGCAGAGGACAGTTCATGTCGGAACAAACACGGGAACAGAGAATTCTCCGATCAAAACGTCTTTTAAATAAAATAAAACACCCTGAGGCGCCTAAAATGTTATGGTTTTTTTTCCGAAGAAAAAATTTTTGACCAAAATTAAAAGACCAATCGCAGAAATGTCAGGTGACTATGTTCAAATTCTAAAGAGATTCCTGTTGTTATGCACACAAAGTTTCCAGCCACTATTATGGTTTAAGGTGTTGTCAGCAACGAAGGACATGTTATGCCACCACACTTTTTACTCAAGGACTTTGAGTAAACTCCGCTGTATACATCAAGGTTTTGGAGACAGTAGTGAGACCCTGGATAGACAATGCAAGTGGAGGCAGACCATACATTTTTCAACAAGACTATGCTCCTTCACATAAAGCGATGGTGACACAGGATTTGATGGGCGAAAATTTTCATGACCACTTAACACCGAACCTATGGCCACCTAGCTCCCCGGACCTTAATCCTTTGGATTATTACGTATGGGGCGTAGTTAAGCGTGAGACCAATAATCATCCTCATAATACCACTTCTTCGCTGAAGACTGCTTTTAATGCCGTTATAGTCAATATGAACAAGGAGCATGTAATTATTTCCGGACCCGGATCGAAAAGGTTATTGCTGCTAATGGAGATTTTATTGAATAACTTTATAGCAATATTTTAATTTAACGTGATATAAAAAGTTCCTGAAATTTCATTAAATTTTGTTTAAAATACAAGCTAATTAATTTTACTCTCAAGTTGTCTTCAAATGTCGTACGCACCCTGTATATATACAGTGGCGGACAAAAGTCTACGACAAACTCTTATATTGAGATTCTGGTTAATTGGAAGCCTTAAACAAAAATTCATTGATATGCATTTTTCAGTAACGTAAATATATTTATAAAAAAAAACAAAGACAAAAACATTTCATAACAAACTTTAGGAAAATTCGTTAAAACAAAAAAAAATGAATCGACAAAAGTCTACGATAGTCAGTGCTGGCTGAATTGTACAACTAAACGTATTGGAAATTTTAAAAATTTTTGCTGGCTTAATATTTGGTTGGACCCCCTTTCGCATCAATTACTGCTCGCAGTCTTCGGGGCATAGAGGCAACTAAATTAGCAGTTTCTACAGATGTGATTTTTTCCCATTCTGTAACAAGCGCTTCCTTCAACAAATTTTTAATTATTTAGTGACATTTTCGAATTTTCCATTCCAAAAGCTCCCATACATGCTCTATTGGGTTTAAATCTGGACTTTGCGGAGGCGTACTAAGTTGCCTCAGAGCGTACTACAACAACCATTTCTTGACGAAAATTCATCTCTTTCCAAGACCCAACTTCTCCACTGATGGCTTCAAATATTATTCTAACAGGTTCTTCTAAACATGACGGTCTATCGCAGTTTCAACAAACGACAATTTGTCGACCCCAGATGCAGAGAAGGCTCGCCAAACCATCACGTAACCTTCACCGTGCTTGACAGTAGGAATCAAATTTTTGGTCTCTAAAGGCGTGTTCTTTTTCCTCCAAACTTTATTGTGACCATCACTTCCAAAAATGATGAATTTAGACTCATCTGTGAAAAGAACGCGATTCCAAAAATTGCCCTTCTCAATATGGGCCTTGGCGAGCTGTAGACGCAGAAGTCGGTTTTTGGCGGATATTAATGGCTTTTTACGTGGAGTTCTGCTTTAAAACCCATAAATATTTAATGCTCTCGTGATGGTTCTTGCATGGACATCCTTTTTTCTTTCTGTAGCCACTTGTTTCGCCAAATCTGGGGCACATGTTTTGGGATTACTGTTCACTTCTTTTAGAATAAAACTAATGTCTCTGCGCAGCAACTTTTTCGGTCCGCCAATTCGCGGATTATTTTCAATGGAACCATCTTTTCTCAATGTTTTTGATGATTGTATACAAATAAGTTCGTTTAAGTTTCAGAGATTTTGCGTTTTCCGAGCACGATTTTTTTTTTATATTGTACGTACACTACATACAGATCATCTAGCCACTGCTGTGACAACAAAATAAAAGCGTTAATCAAAACTAATCGGCGTATGACAACTCAAGTGATAGCAGAAAAGCTCAACATATCGATCTCAACCGTTTACTTGCACTTAAAACAGCTTGATTACGTAAACAAACTGGATGCTTAAGTTCCTAAGAAATTAAGGGAAATCCACATCACCAAATGCATTAACATATACGGCTCTTTGCTGAATCGTAACCATTTCTTAAAAACAATCATAACGGGTGATTAAAAATATGTTGTTTGGGATAACGTAGTTCGATAATGATCATGGACCAAACAAGATGAGCCCCCACAATCGACATCCAAAGCCAAACTGATGCCACACCGTTCTTGTAGCCCTGAATCAGCCCCATCATGTTATCATTTGTTTCGCTCCCTTCGAAACAATTTGAATGGTAAAACTTTCAATTTCGATCAGGCTATTAAAAATGAGTCTGACCAGTTGTTTACTTTAAAAATCAAGACTTCTTCAAACGAGGAGTTTTCTAACATACCAAAAGATGGCAAAAATTAATCCAATAAAATTGTCAATACATCATTGATTCATGTTGGTTGTTTATATAAATAAATTTACTTTAAAAAACATGAATAAAACTACATTAGTTATTGAACAACCCAATATGTGTATATTGTAGACATCACCAACTTCTATACGTCTATCCTTGTCGATGAAACACTGGCCATACTGAAAGAAAAACTTTCATTCAACAACAGCTGACGATTCACAGATCAAATACTCAACATAAAGGCCACAATTAAACAGAACTATTTTAAGTTCAATAGCAACACATACATTGCCAAAGATGGTCTGAGTATGGGACATCCAATGTCCTCAATAATGTCAGAAATATTCTTACAATCTTTAGAATTCTTTATACCCAAAGTTGTCAAAAGATTCAATGTAATATTTTACAGACGATATGTGGATGACTGTTTCATAGTTATTGACTCAAAAGAAAATAAACAAGACGAACTACTTACCTATATGAATGAAATTCACCCGAATATAAAGTTCACTATGGAAAAAGAAACAAACGGACAACTCAACTATATGGACCTAACTGTGACACGTGAACAAACACGATTGGACTGTAAAATATACAGAAAACCAACCACAACTGATCATACCATACATGAAACATATAACCACTCCAGACAACATAAGCTAGCAGCGTACAGATCAATGGTGCAGAGGCTTCACTCCATCCCCATGACTCCTACTAACTACTCCAACGAACTAAACAACATTTACAGAATAGCTAATAATAACGGATACAAACAATGCGACATTGGCAAACTTGTCGACTGAAACACATAAGAACGACCAACAGTGGGTATC
The DNA here is from genome assembly GCA_963969285.1 of Odontomyia ornata. Taxonomy (NCBI): domain Eukaryota; kingdom Metazoa; phylum Arthropoda; class Insecta; order Diptera; family Stratiomyidae; genus Odontomyia; species Odontomyia ornata. The sequence continues at coordinate 31,475,000 of OZ017743.1, forward strand.
GTTAACATACGTAGGCAAAGAGACATACAAACTATCAAACTTCCTTAGGAAATACAAATTGCAAACTGCATTCAAAACGAACAACAACATTGGAAGCATACTGAAGCCAAAACTAAATGACACATCGATATACGAAGGCAGCGGCATATACGAACTGACATGCAAGGACTGCGACATGGTATATATAGGAAGGATAACACGAAAACTAACGACAAGATACAAAGAGCACCTACGATCTTTCTTATACAACAAAGCAGACTCCAATTATGTGACGAGCCTACAAAACCACGCACATGAGCCTGACGCTATGACAAACTCTATGAAATTGCTACACAAACAAAACAAAGGACCGAGACTTGACATCCTAGAAAGTCTTGAAATTTATAAACATAGAAAGACAGACGGTGACATTATCAACGAACAACTTGTTACCAATTCCGACGCAATTTTCTCAGTCCTAGACCACACTCTTAGACGAAAACGGAAACGAGATGAAACAGAATAAACGGACAGCCAACAAGCAAAAAAAAACAAAAACATAATATCCCCCTACGTGGCATAATTGAGTAATTTACTTCCTGACCTCATTACCCATCCACTAATTACCCATCCGCTAATTACCCATCCGCTAATTACCTATTCGCTAATTACCCATCCTACGACTATATAAAGTCGCTCCCTTCAACACATCCTTTAGACACTGAAGATGACTCAAAGTAGTCGAAACGCGTCTGCTCACACAACTAAGCAAGGCCCGACGGCTTTTAAAGAAAAAAGAGGATTGGCCTGCGGATATCAAATAAACAAAGTTATTGACTATATACATATATATATATATATATATATATATATATATATATATATATATATATATATATATCCCCTTAATTCCTCAAATGCTCCTTGTTCAGATTGACCATAACGGCATTCGTAGCAGTCTTCAGCGAAGAAGTGGTATTATGAGGACGATTATTGGTCTCACACTCAACTACGCCCCATACGTAATAGTCCAAAGGATTAAGTAGAGTCTTTTTGAAAAATGTATGGTCTGCCTCCACTTGCATTGTCTATCCAGGGTCTCACTACCGTCTCCAAGCCTTGATGTATACAGCAGAGTTTACTCAAAGTCCTTGAGTAAAAAGTGTGGTGGCATAACATGTCCTTCGTTGCTGACAACACCTAAAACCATAACAGTGGCTGGAAACTTTGTGTGCATAACAACAGGAATCTCCGTAGGATTTGAACATAGCCATCTGTCATTTCTGCGATTGGTCTTTTAATTTTGGTCAAAAATTTTTTCGTCGGAAAAAAATCATAACATTTTGGGCACCTCAGGGTGTTTTATTTTGTTTAAAAGACGTTTTGATCGGAGAATTCTCTGTTCCCGTGTTTGTTCCGACATGAACTGTCCTCTGCGCATCACCGATATACCGAAGGTCTTCGGGGACAACTCTACAAATAAGGCACTCAGAAACATGAAGCTCACTCG